>JAJOOE010002233.1:0-24847 GCA_036250405.1 Solanum raphanifolium
TGTTCTGGGAGGGATTCTCTTGTAAATAGATTTTTGCGTGCTTTCCTTTCTATCTTATTTTACTATCTAGTGCTAATTATTTTAGTACTACCCTTATACTCATTACTTGTCATTTTGAGTACGGGTTTACTTACCTACAGGTAGGTTATAGTAAGTTCCATCATGAGTTGAAGAATCGGATCGTGATATCCATTTAGCATAAAAAGGAAACATTTTACCCATGACGATTCTCACTTAACCTAATAACATTAGTATTTTAAATTCAAAACTATTATCAAATCGAAGCTTAAAAGATCTTTGTATTGGTTTTTAGCTAAACTTATTACTCCTTTTCCTTTGTGGTAAAAAATATTAAATGAGTGTTCTAAAAAATCTGATATAATTGTGGGAATATCTTTTTGTATATATAATTTTTTTATTTATATTTAAATATCTATTTGCCCATGAAATTTTTTCAGATTATCAAAATCTATTCTTCAAATATTTTCAAAGTTCAACTAATTTTTACAACTTTCACTCATATAATTTCCTTTTTTGCTCAAGTAAATACATTTCCATAAAAATAATCAAAAATCACAATTTTAAATTCAAAATTTATTGCCAATTGATAGCTTAAAGACCACTATATTGGATTTTAGCTGAACTTGTTACTCATTTTCACCTTGTGGTAAACAAAATTTATTACATTACAGTTAAAAAAACATATTATATATACTAGTGAAAATATCTTTTTCCTATAATCACAATCCCTAAATCCATTATGTCAGAACAACAACAAGAAGAAACATTTTTTTTTGGTAGAAGAAGAAGAAGAAAAAAAGGTAAAATTTGAGTGATTGTAGATGAATCAAAGAGGTTAATTCTTTGTGTTAGTATCTTAATTAATTTAATATGTAAATTTTTAATTTTTTTCAATCTTGTTCGTGAGGAATCGATTTCTAAGTTGTTAGTCCTTTTTAGATTTAATATAACACATGGATATTTATTTTCTTGCTTTTTAAAAAAATTATGTTAGTCGTTACTTGTTAAGAATCACACTTGGGTATTTACTTTGTTGCTATTTCTTAATTAATTTTTTGTTATAATTATTAGTTCGAAATAGCACTTGGGTATCTACTTTGTTGATCTTTCTAATTGTCTATTGGTTCTTTGCTTGCTTGATGTTTCATTAGAAAAGGAGTAGAAAGTGAAGGGTCAATTTCAATGAATATAGATGATAAAAAAGGTTAGTACTTTGTGTTATTAACTCTCCAATGTAGATGATCAAAAAGGTTAGTACTTTGGGTATCTAGTTTTTTCTTTTTGCTATTTTTTAATGTATGTATATATTGTTGTTTTTGTTTTGCTTATATGACTTTCTTTATCCTGTCAAACCATAAGTTTAACTTGTAAGAAGAAATGCAATTATTAATCCTTTTTTCTACTATTTAAACCAAATATCGTATGCGTTGCATCATTAAATGTGCTATAAAAATAGGAGAAGAAACTCACACTAGTAATGCTTAGGTTTCATAGACTATTTCTCCGTGTTTCCAAAAGGAAAACCTAAGGATGAGCATTTTTATTAAGCTAGTATTTTTCCCTTTATTTTTTATTTAGTATCTCACAAGTTTAGTGTGAAGAATTACAAAATAAAAACATACAGGGTACAAATGTGTTACCTTTGTAATCATGATTTTATAAGGGTGACTTTCAAATCAACCTGTACATTTGACTAATTCTATGAGATACATTAATGTAATTCAAGATAGGAAGGACACATTAACTTAGAAACAACAAAGTAAAAGATAGAAGATATACACAAGTAAAGAAATCAATTGATAGTAATTGCTATAAAAATGTAAAACCTTCAATTAAAGAACCAAAACAAGCATCAGTTCTATAAAGATACCCTTAAGAGGATTCAATGCTCAAGCAAACAATCCCATCAATATTGCCTAGCAATAATGTCTTTAGACCTCAACACAATAATATCTCTTATCAAAAAAATAAGGCTTAGTCTTCTTAGGCTTAAAGACTTGCGTTCAATAACAGAACTAGGAATCTAGCAATGATTCAAATTTTAAAATTTAAGTTTCTTTTTTAATAAGTAGGAACTTTAAAATCAAACCGTATATAATATATAACTTTCACACTTGGAAGTTTGTTCCCAAAGTATATATAAACATTAAATGGTGTAATGTACTTTTACGTTTTTACTGATAATTTAATTGAACACAAAAAATCACTCAAAAGAATTCAGAAAAGACAAAAGGCTAGAGACTAACAAAAGAGGGAAAAAAATTAAACCTATTAACATGCCAAAGATGCACAAACTTGTGATATAACCAAGCATGAACTACACTCTTGAATATCAAATCCTCACATGAAGCACAAGTTACTTGGCTCTTCCAATGACCATCAAAAAAGGATTTCCTAAAAGTACAATGTGTGCACCCAAGTGTGTTACCTAGTGGTCAATGAATTGGATTTAGAACCTAAAATCTTGGATTCAGATTTTAGCAGAGACAACAATCATTGATTTCTTTCTATCTATTCTAGCCATGTTGGGACAGAGTTGTTAGGTACCTATTGTTGGTGGGAGGTGATAAATATCTTGGGAAATTAGTCAAAGTGTGTGCAAGTTGGTCTGAACACAATCATGAATATAAAAAAAGAGGTTTCATTAATGTCAAAATACCAAGTAGGCAATATCATATTGTTTCAGGAAACATAAAGTACAAGTGATCCTCTGCTTAAATAAAATTACTTTCTAGGTGATACGATGACCAATTTACACACTTCTACGGTGTCAGTAGAGTCGAAAGGAAAGAATATCCAATTTGGGTAAAGAAAACAACCTTTTACACCATTTTAGTTCCTATCAACATAAGATGCACTCTCAACACAAGCATGAGTATCTTCATATGTATATAAATAGTAAAAAAAGATATCACACAAAAGTAACATCATTCAAGGTGTCTACATATGAAAGATCACTATTAATTTCAAGATCATAATCAAACATATTATAAAATATCAACAATTGGAGCATTGAAAGAAAGAAATAAAATTGTGTGGCCAAGTATCATCTTCTTTGTCAACACTGTCACGATCCAGACCGTTGTGTGTGGCACTCACACTATCCTTTGGTGGGAGAATCAATTACTAGCCCAATAATACCCATCAAACCCATAGAAAGAATCCGAATCAAGAAGTAGAAATACTGAAAAGTAGTTAAAAATAATTGAATGATTGAGTTCTCATAAACTCAACCAATTAAAAATATACGTTGTAGAAAACAACTCCTAGAATCTGAAGTCATAGTACCAAACTCTAAATGGTCAAGAATGGGGAAGCTAGAAGAATAAATTTAATAGTCTAAGTGTCTATGCCAAAAAAGATGGACAAAGAAATGGAGAAGAATCCATGGTAGCCAAGAAGAGTAGCTCACCCTTGAATTCGAATGGTCACGCATCTCTCAATTGAGGTCTCATATCAGCTGCCTGAATATGACCTATACTCAACAATAAAGAGCAACTACATTATCAATACACAACCAAAGTGTACTAGTAGGATCATACAGTCAATTCCAAAATATGAATGTAAGCGAACAACTACAAAATAATAAAACAGGCCAACACATACACATACCAATAGTCACTATACAATACAGACTACCAATAAATAACAATATCCTAAATCCACCAATGCATAAATAATGTACCACATGATCATAAATGCACATACATTGTCCTCTCATGGAACCCACACACAATTTTTTAGTGTATCAGCGTGGTACCTAAATCAACTAATTTTAGTATTCGTATAAGGTGTGGTACCCGAGCCAACCATTAGTATTCCTATACTGGCATGGTACCCGATCCAACCACCAATCAGAACATCATGAATAATCACAATCACAATGAACAATCATACTTGGATAAACAAGTAAAATAAACAGGTTCATTGCATGAGATTATCAACATGATGTCATTTTTTATTCCTCCCTTAGATTTTTACAACATGTATTGCACAAACGAATCTATAAAGAAGTAGACATGCATACATGCATAAATTGAAAAATACACAACCATGATCTACCTCGAATCAAGTCTTGAAAACACTAAAGAATATGAGCTTTTCCTTTTTTAAAGTGCTTTGACTTGTTCTTCGTCCAAAAAATAATGAAAAATACAACACTCAATCAATAATGGCCTATCAATACATGGATTATAACCAAATCATAAACACTAGTCTAATTCATGATCATTCTACCCAACAAGGGTGTTTTCCACAATTAATTAAAGTCAAAACCCTACCCCAAGATTAATACCATAAATTATAAAGATTAAGAATCAAATTAAAAGATAGGCGAAAAACGAACTTGCCTTTACCTAGGAATTTGGTGGAAAAACTCCTTGGAAGTGCCCTAAATCGTCTTCCCTTCTCCCAAGAACGAAGTAGAAGAAAATAAGAGGTTTTGAAATTTTTTGCATAGGACCTGACTTACCCCACTATAGCGGCCTGACATGCTATAGTAGCATTACCATAGTGCCTCCCCCCGCTACAGATTTTGCTTATATGTTCCACTACAATGGCATGATGGACACTCTAGTCGATTGCATGGAATTAGAGACTCGGAAACCTACCAAAAAGTTCACATTTTGCAACATATCTTTGACTTTTGACATCCCAAATTAACCTTCACTTCAAGCTCGATACCGGAATTTACTCAAACTAATTCTATTGTGAAAAGCCTTATGAATTCCTTAATGTCTTAGCTACTAGAAAAATTCAACCAAGCCTAGACATATAACCCAACCCATTTTTGAATTTCCCCAAAAACTTACAAAACACTAAGTCTTTCTTCCTGTGCTTCTGCCTTTGAAGTGTCCCTTCTCTTCACTTCTATTTCTTCAAATCTTCAAAGCTTAACTAGCTCATATAACTTAAAGAGATGAAGCTCTCGCTTTCCGGAACAATGGACTAAGCACAATCTTTACCCATTCCTATATTTAAAATGGACTCAAGAAGCATGCTATCAAGTGGATTTTAATCATGTTGTCAATTTTTTAGAAAAATCACCCCATCTACTCTCTTCATCACACGACCACGTACTATTATTTGTTTCTCTTTTTGGTAAGGTAAATCGTTTTATTAACAAGTGAGGGAACCTTGTATACAAGTTATATAAGAGAACCTACACCAAAATATGATTCTCAATAAAAGAGGTCCAATCTTTTATATAGATTGGGACCTCAAAATTACAGAAAAAGAAAACTAGAGAGAAACCTACTTTGCAATTTTAATAAAATTTTCTCCACTCCTTCATAAGCCATTCTATTTCCCTCTTTTTAAGAAACCACATAGCTGCTAATGTCCGTGCCTCTTTTCCCTTCTTCCTTCTTATGTGAGTCCAACTTTTCAACGCCTTTTTAATTGTGTCCGGTGTTAAGGACACCCTTCATATCCTATTAGCCACTGTACAATGGAAAAATAGATGGTATACATGTCCACCCTCACTCATGCACATAAAGCACCAACTAACATAGGTAAACCTCCTTTTCCTTAAATATTTTGTTGTTAAGATCACGCCCCTTGCCGCCAACTACACAAAGAAACACACCTTTCTCATTTCTAGAATTTCAAGTGGAGTCGTGAAGAAAGGAATATTCTTCTCTCACAAGAAAATTCATATAAAAAGATAAGATAGAAAATAAACCATTCGTTCTCCCGAGGTCACTCCATGTGTCTACTATATTTTTGGTGTGTCCAACCATATAAAAATTTCTCCATCTCCCAGTCCTAAAAGTTTCTTCATAATAAATCTTAGTAAATGACCCCTTCATGAGACCTTCAAATTTGTTGGATTTTCATCTCTTTTTGAGATCTCTTTGAGAGGTTCAACTTGTTCTACCTACAGCACTTATGTTCCCAAGACTAATTTTGTTTCCATCTCCAACATTAAATGAAATATGTACACTAAAGTCTTATCATACCTTCATGATACTATGCCACCCCCCAATACCCGGAAGAATATGTATAATAATGACCCCATTCATATCCTCTATCACCCACCCCTCCTCCAGAATGTATTTTCCTCTACCCCAAATCTGCCTATCCACTTCCTTAGAAAAAATTGAAATAAATAACTTCAGATCATTCACTCTGATTCCTCCCCACTCCTTTAGAGGTGTAATGATCTCAAGTTCACTAAATGAAACTTCCTAATTCCATCTGTTGTACCACATAAAAAGTTTCACCAAAGCCTTTCCAAACTTTTAGTAACTTTGCCGCCCTCCTTCAAAAAAAAAAGAGGTGTGAAATATGTTGGTATGCTAGAAAGAGTGCTACATCTATTGTAAACCATCTAGCCTCTTATCGACTCTCGCAATCATTGGATTCCACAATGCTAGATCTTTATTCAAAGAACTCAAAGGTAAACCCAAATATGTAGCATGTAGAATACCCACTTACCAAGTTAATACCTCCGCCATCTCCTCAAAATATTATCCACAACTCCACCGCTATGATCTCACATTTTTCTTAGATTAATCTTAAGGGCTAATATAACATAGAAAAAAATAAGAATGTTGATGATCGAGCTCTATGTGGGACACATTTGCATCACAAAAGACCAATATGTTATCTACAAATGAAAAGCATGTAACTATCACATTTTTATGCCCTCGCATAGAAGAATCAAAGTCCTTCAATAGCAAACCTCCATTGACCCTCTATAAATAATCTTTCTAAAATCTTTAATAACCAAGATATATAACATAGGAGACAAAAGATCCCCTTGTATCAAACCATTGGAGCACTCAGAAGAAACAGCACAGACTTCCATTCAACAACACAAAGAATTTGGTGGTGGAAATGCAAAACTCTGACCCATATCCTCCACTTATCTCCAAAACCCAGATGGAATCCAAAAATTCCCACTTCACATGATCATAAGCTTTTTCAAGGTCTAACAACTTAAGGTTACCTTATTTGGAAATCTCCAGATCAATGCTTATATTCAACTCCCAAAAACTTTTCATCGATTACTACGCCTTTCCTCATCTCTAGGTTCCTAGGTATGCATCATAATCCTTTCCTTGTTTGAACTTAGACCTTGACCTCTTTCTAGAGCAAACCACTTCATTAGCCACCAAAGATGCATCCATAATCTTTCTTCCTTCCACAAAACTGTTGTGAGAAGTTGATACCATGCTTATTCAAAACCCTTTTTAATAGGTTATCATATTTTTGAGAACTTTGACCCAATAGAATATTCTTCTAGAATATTTTTCATCTTCAACAATCATGTCTGTTATATGCTTAAAAAATCTGCCAGAAGGTTCTTTTACGTCTCCACTTTAAAAATATTTTGATGCACCAACAATCAATTTTGTTGGTAATATTTCATTTAAAACCAATCTTGTTCTCCATCAGACCCTAGTTCAATTACCCTCCTCTAATGTATGTATTATTGGCTATACCTTTATAGGCACTCTATCTCATCCATAAATTGATTTTACGCTATAGATGCATATGACTCCCCATCTATGCCTTGCAGTGATGAAGTTTCAAGTTTGATAATCTATTTACTACATCTTTTGGCAGTTTTCAGAACACACTTCCATTAGATTAGTTGGAAGTACATTTAGTATTCTCTAATAATTTTTTGAGAAATCTCAACCGTGTGATGTCTTTTGTTGAATTCATTATGTCCTCTACACTGGGATGGATCATGTGCACATTACTTCAAAGCCCTCTATTCCAAAATTTGGTATTTGATATCAAAGGGTTTTCATGCATTAGGACCGAGATTGCGATTTTTGTACGATTGAATTTAGATTACTGAAGGCCCAATGCTTCACTACTTCAATTTTTTGAGAATCCACCTGTATCCCTTCATTGGATACCACATGACCATGGAAAGCGACGGACTATAACAAAAATTCAAATTTGTTGAACTTAGTGAATAACTGGTGATCTTTGAGGGTTTGCAAAACAACTCTCAGATGAGTCGCGTGCTCTTCCTCAATCCAAGAATTAATGAGGATATCATCAATAAAAACGATGGAGAACAAGTCCAAATACTGTTTGAACACCATGTTCATTAAGTCCATGAAAGTTGTAGGAGCATTCGTTAGTTCAAAAGGCATAACTACAAATTCATAGTGACCATACCGAGTCTTGAAGGCTGTCTTCAGGATTTCACCATCTCTAATTCTGAGCTGGTGATAGTCAGATCTAAGTTCTATCTTAGAAAAACAACTAGCACCCTGAAGTTAGTTGAACAAGTCATCAATCCTGGGGATGGGATACTTATTCGTGATTGTGACTTTGTTCAACTAATGAAAGTGAATGCACATCCTGAGAGAATCATCTTTGTTTCACACGAAAAACACAGGAGCACCCCATAGAGAGATGTTGGGTCTAATGAAGCCCTTATCCAGAAGGTCTTTCAATTGTTCTTGCAATTCCATAAGCTCAGCTGGAGCCATTCTGTAAGGAAGAACAGAAATAGGATGGGTATATCGAAAGAGATCTATTCCGAAGTTGATTTCCCTTTTGGGAGGAACTACGGGAAGATCTTCTGGAACCACTTTTGGAAACTCATTCAACACTAGGATTGACTCAAGAGCTGGGGTTATAGAGTTTGAATCCTTAACCCGAACAAGGTTATAAATATAGCCTTTGGAAATCATTTTTCTAGGCTTAAGGTAAGAGATAATTCGACCTACAAGCACTGAGTTACTAGCTTTCCACTCTAAGACTAGCTCACTTTGAAACTGAAATAGAACGATCCTAAATCTACAATCGACTGAGGTATAAAGAGAAAGTAATCAATTCATGCCTAAAATGACATCGAAATTGACCATTTCTAATTATAAGGTATGATGAGGTGACTTTCTGGGAAATTGTTGTAGGTCAATTTCTATATACCCGTCTAGCTATAACTGAGTCATCAACTGGAGTAGAGACTTGGAAGGTTTCTGAGATATTTTGTGGGCTGACACCAAAGTTTACTTCTATATATGGAGTTTCAAAAGAAAGTGTTGCCCTTCGATCTAACAATGCATAAACATCTAAATGGAAGACTTGTAACGTACTAGTGACAGCATCACGAGAATCTTTCTGGTCTTGGCGAGCCTAAAGAGTATACATCCTATTTTGGCACCACCCGTACCAGACGAGGAACCCTGCTGAGTGGGGTGGCCTACTGGCGCTGCTAAAGTTCTACAATGAGCCATGTTACCTCCTTATCCTTCCCTGGCAGAAGGGAAATCCTTCCATCTATGACCAGACTTACCACATCCAAAGCACCCCTCTCTGCCAGCAAGCCACTCACCAGGATGGTTCTTACTACACTTTGGAAAATAGACAAATGTTCCAAGAATATAACAGATCACTTTTCACCAATATTCATGTCTATACAAATAGACAAATCTTTTCATGAAAAATTACAATAATTTTAGGTGACACTTTTTCATCAAAGAATACAATTCTTTTGAACGAGTAATATAATTTTATGGTTTTATACTAGTCATATCATTTACTAGTAAAGAGAGACTCAACGACCACAATATCAAATATACTCCAAGAATTTTGTGGGTCTAATATAATACAAGAATATCATTAAATTTCATAGCTTGTACTTTCAAATTTGAATTAGATAGTAAGTCTAATTTTGTCTTTATCACAAGTAAAGAACACCCCACATTTTAAATAAGTTCTCAAAAATATTTTTCAAGTATTTGAAATTATTTTTAACATATTTTTTTTCCATGCTTTCAAATTGTATACCATCAAAATACACATTGGCAACACAGAACCTTCTTTTGGAGATTTAATCCATTGAAACACCCATTGCAGGCACAAAAATCACTAATTTTATGTTACTGGTATTTTTTTTCCTTTCTATCACAACTAGATAGACCACCTAGTATTTAGAATACTAACAATAAAGATTCAATATTTATACAACTTGTTTCTAGTTTAACGATGATGTTTTTATATTCTTCTAATCATTAACCGAATGAACCTTGAATTCTGATGAAGTTTTTATATTCTTTGAATCAGTTTCACATTCAGACAGAGTTGTAAACCAAAAAGGTTTTAATCTCCAAAAACCTCAAATACAACACTGTTTCTAGCTAACGATGAAGATTTTATCTTTTTCAAATCATTTAGCCTTAATATTCTTGACGAAGATTTTGTACTCTTCAAGTAAGAATATTCATTCAAATAGAGTATTTAACAAATTGGTGAAGTTTCTATATTCTTCAAACCAATGCACAATCTGATTTGTTTGTAAAGTTCTTATATTCTTCAAACCAAAGAAGTAAGAAATCAAAGGATTTTAGTCTCCAAAAGTCAGACACAATCAAATTTCACGTGGAGTAGAAAACTACAAAAGTTTTTTTCTCTCCTCTAAACAGAATACATATTAATAGTAAAAAATATATATTATGAGATCATCACATATGACCATCAATCCTAAATTTTATGAAATAAATCTCATAACTTATAAAGGATAGAAAAAAAATAATCAAGGGAAATAAAGATAACACATGATTTACCCCCATAGAATCATATTCTATTTGTCACCAATGATTCCATGCAAGTCACTTTTCTTGCTAATTTTTTCCTTCTTTCCAGTTTCCATCATATTCCAATTTTCCTCAGAAGACGTTGAATTTCAACGAGAAACTAAACTCATTTTCAAATATTGTTAGGAGACAACATTTGTTCATTTACTTCTTCTCATAGTTATATAAAACCAAGAATATAGGAAAAAATAAATTAAAGTGTATATCTTAACCTTTATGCACAAAATAACTTTTCTTATTGAAAAGAGAACTGAATGGGTGCAATGTTTCAATGCACTTGGGAAGAAAATAAAAATAATCTTACCGATTCAAGAAAAACTTACTACAAAAAATATACTTGAACATATTAAAGTAGTACTAATTCATCCCAAATCTCTTTTATCATATGATAAAATAACTCTCTTTTTCTTTTTTTTCCCAACAAAAAGAACACAGAAAATAAAAGTAATTTCCTAACCACAGAAAATACCATCAATATTAATTTTTTTGAGCTTGTTATCTCCTGTATTCAGATTAGCAAACCAGAAATAATAAAAGATGAAAAGAAAAAACAAAGAACTATCTGAGTCCACATAACCCACTGTGTGGCCTTAAGAAACTTAATCCCCTGAAGTACCCGAGGTTGCAGATTAATTCCTCCCAATATAAAATGGATTAAACATTAAATAAGTAGTGGTACCTCAAACTTCGATAATTTTAACGAATTCAAAATGACAGCAACGAATCACACACAGACACGATCGATCAATTTTATTTTGTAAGAAATGTATGCAAAAGAAGGGAATAATTCGATGCAGAAAATGAGAGAAAGCCTCTCTATTTATAGCCAACAAAGGGTAAAGGTCACAACTCTTTGAAAAGAAAACAACCTTTCAGAAAGGTCACAACACTTTGGAAAAGGCACAACCTTTCAAATGGTCACAACCCTTTAGGAAGGACACAACCTTTCATAAAGGTCACAACCCTTCGGCATAGTCATAACCCTTCAGGAGAGTCACAACTCTTCATTTCCTGTTCACACCTTTAAAACCCAACAATAGCACCACCAATAAGTAAGAAAGCATGACCACCGGTTGATTTTATATCTCACCGGTCACCGCCCAATCAGCATTTGTATAACCTCTTATGAATAAATCAAATCCATTATAACATAGTGAATGATCTGCATTTTCTTTCAAGTATCAGAATATTCTATTTACTACTTTCCAATGATCTCTTCCAGGATTGGATTGATACCTGCTAACCAGACTATGGTGTAACAAATGTCTTGCGGGTATACATCATAGCATACATCAAACTGTCGACAACACTAGAATATGGAACTTGGGACATGTCTTCCTTTTCTTTTTCAATCTTTGGACACATTTCAAGGCGTAAAGTTTCACCCCTTGCTACAAGAATATCCATGGATTTGTAAATATTCATCCGAAAATTTTCCAATATTTCTTTATATATGTTTCTTGAGTTAAACTCAACAATTTCTTGGAACGGTCTTTTTGGATCCTAATACCCAATATATAATCTGCTTCAACCATATCTTTCATATCAAATGATTTTGAAAGTCATGACTTGACAGTTTTCACCTACTCCAAATTATTTCCAACTTATAAAATATTATCTACGTACAGAGAAAAAAATACTAATTTTTCATTAGACTTTTTCACATAGATTCAATGGTGTTCATTGATCATGATTAAATCAAATGAAATCCCCTCCTTATGAAATCTCCGGTACCACTGCCTTGAAGATTGCGTGAGGTCATAAATTGAACTTTTCAATTTACAAACTTTCTTTTCTTGGTCTTTAACAACGAAACCTACTGGTTGTTATATGTATATTTCTTTGTTTAATTCTTCATTGAGAAAAGTGGTCTATCCGTCCATTTGGTCTAATCCTAGATCTAAACGTGCAACAATAACTAAAAGTAATCGAGTGTAGGTAAACTTCTCAACTGGTAAAAAAGTTTCCTCGTAGTCTATTTCACCTTCATGAGTAAAACCTTTTGTCACCAATCATGTTTTGACTCTTTCAATTGACCCATCTGATTTGTGTTTAACTTTGAGAATCCATTTATTCCTAATAGCTCTACGTCCCTAAGGAAGGCCAACTAGATCTCATAATTTATTGGTTTTCATGGATTCTAATTCTTCTTTCTATTGTTCACCTTGTATTCCTAAGATACTTAGAACAAAAACTTTGAAGAACTTGATAAGAAACAACAAAGTTTAAAGAGCATTTTCAAAACTAGAAAATTAAAATCATTAGAGAAAATGCCCTTTAAACTTTGTTGTTTCTTATCAAGTTCTTCAAAGTTTTTGTTCTAAGTATCTTAGGAATACAAGGTGAATAACAATCTTAAGGAAATTATTATAATGTTGGTATTTATTGTATTCTACTGATTCAGGAAAACAAATCATGGAAGTAGAAGATTAATGCACTACTTCTTCAGAATTCGGTGCCTTATTAAGCAAGATTGAATTGATAATGTACTAGAAAAATTGGTGGCATTCTGGTTAAAGATTACACCAGGTAACCTTCTTATTATTTATCTAAGGAAAAAAAATTGTTACTAAATGTTAATTCTTTTGATATTTATCATGTGTATCTTTTGAAAAGGATCTGCAAACCATATGTTTTGGAATGAATTTTCCTTGGCAAATAATGTTGCCTTTAAAATTCTTTAGTTTGCAAAATGAGAGATGCACATTTTTGTTTGATAAATTAGTATGTTAAAATGTTATAGTTGGAAGGCTATTTGAAAAGAAAAGCATTTCTATGTGATAGTCTAAGAATATGTTTTATTTTGTTTGGGGAAAAAAAACTTTTGTAGTTTTGTACTCCGTGTGAATTTTATTGTGTCTAATTTTTGTAGAGTAAGAACTTTTGTAGTTTTCTATTCTGGATAAATAAGACTATGCAATTGGTTTGAAGAATATGAAAACTTCATCTATTAAATCAGTGTTGTACTTTTGGTTTTCTATAAACTTCACTGTTAAATAGAAAAAAATGTACAAAAGTTTTGTTCTTTATTATTAGTATTCTAAATACTAAGTGGTATGTCTAATTGTGATAGAAAAAAGACTAGTGACTTAAAGTGTGGGATTTTGTGTCTGCAATATGTGCCTCTATGAAATGAACTTTGACATTGTGTAAATATTTTCAAAGAGAATTGAAGCACTATAATTCTTTCGTAGAATAATATTTCCAAAAGAGTTTTCATGCTGCCATTGATAGTTTGGGAAAATATGTGGAAAAATTATTTTCAACGATTTGAAGAAAAAAATTGAGATCATATTTAAAATGTTTAAATTTGGAGCACAAGATATGAAATTCGATGATACTTTTGTATTATGTTAGACCTAAAAAAATCTTGGAGTATATTTGAAATTGTGGTCGCTGAGTTTTTCTTTTACTAGTATATAGTATGACTAGTATGAAACTACCAAATTATATGTATACTTGTTCAAAATGATTGAGTTCTTTTATGAAAAAGTGTCACTTAAAATGTTGTGACTTTTCATGAAAATATATGTCTATTAAATATAACTATTTGTATAGACATGAATATTGGTGAATAGTCATTTGTCATGTTTTGTAAAAGAAACATTTGGACTATATTGCCTTTATTGGACCCGATGAAACTTTGTTCATTGGTAGTTCTATAACAATCACATTGAAAGTTATGGAAAGTTCCTTCCTAAAAGAAGATTTGACATGATGATAACTCTAAACAATGTTTGTATCAAAGAAAATTGTAAGAAATAGGAACAAATATTTGTGAGAAAAAGCTACCTCACGGAGAGCTTTTCAAACTCAATATTTTTATTTGTTCTTACTTGCTTGAGTCAAACTATTTGTGACATGAACACTTGGGACATGCCAATTTCAAAACCTTGTAAGGAAAACTGATAAACTTAAAAGTTTTGTCTAACTTTGAGTGCAATAAATAAAAATGTCAAGTTTGTGTAGAATCTAAGTATGGTGAGCATTCTTATAAATCTGTTGAAAGGAATTTTAATCCCTTAGAGTTGATTTACACTGGCATTTGTGATTTGAAGTCAACACCATCTCGTGATGGGAAAAAGTATCTCATAACTTTTATTTACAATTGCATTTGATACGGTTATGTCTATTTGTTGAATGGTAACGATGAAGCAATAGAAACATCTAGGCAATATAAAATTAAAGTTGAAATCAGTTGGGAAAAGATAAGAAGTGATAGGGATGGCGAATATAAATCTCCTTTTGCAGAAACAAATTTGGAAAGTGGATTTATACATCAAACTAATGTCCTATTCACCTAAATCTAATGGAATTGCAGAATGAAAAAAAAAGGAACTTTGAAGGAAATGATGGTTGCATAACTTATAAATTCAGGTTTACCCCAAAACTTGGGTGGAGGAACTATCCTTACTGCAAAAGGGAACAACAAAAAGTTTTGTCTTTTCAGAAAGAAAGCAATTTTGTTTGTTCAGGACACAATCTATTCCATATGAGAAATGGAAAGGAAGGAAATCCAACTTGAAATATTTTAAAGTGTGGGGGTGTCTAGCTAAAGTCCAAGTTTCTATTCCTAAAAGGATTAAAATAGGACCTAGGAATTGTGGTCTGTAAAATTAGACTTGAGCAGCCTAGTGAAATGTCTAAAAGACCTTGGAAAGAACAAAAGGAGAATATACTTAATAAAGAGATTCAGACGTGTAGTAAATGTCAAAGGACATCTATTACCTCCAGATTTGATTTTGTAACATTTCTTATGTCTTACGTGGACTCATCCTTCTGGAAATATGGTGTCAATAGTGAGATTGGTTCAATCTTGAGCAATCCTATTGGAAGTTGGTTGATCTTCCTCCAGGAAATAAACCTTTGGGTTCAAGTGAATCCTCAAAAGGAAAATGGAAGTCGATGGAACTGTTAACAAATATAAAACAAGACTTTTGTCAAAGGCTTTAGACAAAAAAAGGTTTTGATCTTGTCGACATATACTCGTCAATAACTAGAATTACATTCATTCGAATGTTAATATTATTAGCTGCGGTATATGACCTCCAAATTCATCAAATGAATGTAAAAACAACTCTCTTAAATGGAGAATTGAAGGAAGAAATTTACATGGAACAACCCAAGCGTTTTGTTGGTTCTGGTAAAGAAAAGAAAGTGTGTGAACTTGTTAAGTCAGTTTATGGACTAAAACAAGCACCCAAATAATGACATAAGAAATTTGACCAAACCATGTTGGCAAATAGATTTAAGAATGATGGAAGTGATAAATGTGTTTACATTAAAATCACATGGTCATTGTTTGTTTGTATATTGATGACATGTTGATCATCAGTAGATACACTAATGACATAAATGCTACTAAATGTATGCTAGAAAGCAAGTTTGATATGAAAGATCTTGGAGTTGCTCATGCAATCTTAGGTATAAGGATCCTTAGAACTCTATAATGTTTAGCATTGTCACGGTCTCATTGCATTGAAAAGGTACTTGACTAGTTCAATTTTTTGGATTTCAATATTGTCAAGACTCCAATAAATGTGAGCTTTGCATTTCAAAAGAGTGAAGGTGAAAGTGGCTCACAGTTCGATTGTGCTAGAGTATTAGGAAGTATGATGTATATCACGAAGTGTGCGCGATCAGATATAAAATGTGCTATTAATGAACTGAGTCAATTCACAAGTGATCCCAATCGAACTCATTAGATGACAATGAAAAGAGTTTTGGGGTATTTAAAACATACTCAAAACTATGTCTTGTATTATAACAATATTCAGCTGTATTGAAAGGATATAATGATGCAAATTGGATCATCAGGATCAAATGAGTAAAATTCATGAATGGATATATATTTACTCTTGGTGGAGGAGCAGTCTCTTGGAAATCTTCCAAAAAGGCATGTATCACTAGCTCTACAATGATCTCTAACCTAGGTGCTCTAGATAAGACCAGTGAATAAGTTGAAAGACTCCGGAATTTCTTGATAGATAATCTTTTTTGGCCCAAACCTTTGGCATCAGTATGCATACACTTTCATAGTCAAGATATAATAGGTAGGGAATGGAGAATGATGTATAACAGAAAGTCTCTTCATATAAGACATAGACATAAAACCGTTAGAAAACTACTCTCTAGTGGAATTATCACAATTGACTGTGTAAAGTCAAAGGATAATGTGTCAGATCCACTTACAGAAAGGACTAACTAGAGACAAAGTTGAAAGAACATCTAAGGGAATGGGTTTACGGCTTAGGACAAGTCATCATGGCGGTAACTCTACCTAGTAGACTAGAGATCCCAAGAGCTAGGTTCAAGGAGAAAAACAAAGTTGTGACTGACGGTTCGGCATTGTCAACCAACTAAATCCATTCTCATGATGAAGACAATGCTTAGGAACAAGGATACAACATTAAGGCTTGTTCATTAGTTAATAAACTTAAAGTTTTTAATGATTTGCTAAGTTTGGAACATTTGATCAAATAGTGTGTCTACGCGATAACATGGTTAGAAATCACCTATGCGAGTCTGAAGTGTAAGCCGCTTCAAAAAGGATGATTGTCAAAACCTATCTCTCTATACACTCATGAAACCAGGAGGTGTTCATGGCTAAAACGAACACAATCGTAAGAACCATAAACGGTAAAGGGTTAATTGTGTGACATATGGTTTTCTAGGTATATACCAAAGACTAACGGTTCAAAGATATCAAATCTATCGATTGACCAAGTATATCTGACATATGGTCACTAGGAAAGTTCAAAGGGAAACCTACTTATCCAAATGCAATTAATTATTGCATGTAAAGTACACACAATTGTCCGTTTCTTTGTCTTGGATTCATTCCTCATTCATGCGGGGGATTGTTGGGTTTTAAAAGGTGTGAATGGAAAATGAAGAGTTGCGACTTTTATGAAGAGTTATGACTTTTATGAAAAGTTGAGACTTTTATGAAGAGTTATGACTTTTATGAAAAGTTGAGACTTTTATGAAGAGTGGTGACTTTTATGAAGAGTGGTGACTTTTATGAAAAGTTGTGACTTTTATGAAAGGTTGTGACCTTTCCGAAAGATTGTGACTTTTCCAAAGGGTTGTGACCTTTCTGGTAAGGCACAATAAGGGCCTTTTCACACTACCTTTTGTTTCTATAAATTGAGGAATTTCCTCTCATTTGAAGAGAACCAATTTTCTGGACTTCTTCTACTACTACTAAATCTAGTATTCTAAATGTACTTTATTGTTATTGAGTGATTCGCTGACACCGTGATTTTACATACCGATACACCGGTGAGTAAGATTGTTCTATCCTGGGAGGATATATTCCATTAACCTTGGGTACTTTAGCGGAATAATTTTCTTAAGGGGACACTATGCATTCTATGGGCTCGATTTTCTTCTTTAAGAAAAATATTTTGTATGTTGTTTCTAATCTGTTTCTGATTCTATTTTCTCTACTAGTTTTTATTTTCTAGTTTTGAAAATGCTCTTTAAATTTTGTTGTTTCTTATCAAGTTCTTCAATGATTTTGTTCCAAGTATCTTAGGAATACAAGATGAACAACACTTTCTTCGCTTTAAACCATTCATCCTTTTTGGGGCTCGATAAGTCTTAGTCACAAAATTAGGTTCATCCAATTCTATAAGAGATTCCAGGAAAACATAGTCCTCAATCTCATAAAATTATTTTGATACACCTTTTCTTGTACTCTTACATAATTGATGTTCAGATTCCTCTAAAGTATTTTGGGATTCAAAACTCTCACTTGGACCACAAATTATCTCTTGATCCATTGATTTATCAACTATGTCCGAAGATATTATTTAATCTTCTGAATTTACTACTTCATAAGGATGATCACCTTCGTATATTTCACCCTTTTTGGGAAAAACATTTTCTAAAAATCTGACATCTTATGATACAATTTCAGTAATACGTCCATCTTCAAATTCTTCAATGAACACATACCCTTTGGAGTGTTCAGAATATCTTATAAAGATACATTTCTTTTCTTTTGGACTTATTTACCAAACTAACCAAAACGATCTTTAATATATGCATCACAACCCCAAAGTCGTAGATCATTTAGGTTTGTCTTACGATAAGTCCAAAGTTCATAAGGAGTGGAAAATACTAACATTGAAGGCACTTTGTACAATATATAGGTTGTAGTCCAATAATGTTCTATTCCTTCTTTCAGCTACATCATTTTGTTGAGGTGTATAAGGAGTAGTTAACTGCCTGATAATACCCTCTTCAGTACATGATTCTTTAAATTATTTTGATAAATATTCACGTCATTTGTCGGTTCTTAAAGCTTTTATGCTTTTATCTAATTGATTTTGAACTTCATTCGTATATCTTTTAAAGCACTCAAGTTCTTCAACTTTATGAGAAATCAATTAGACAGAACCAAAGCGCATAAGATTTTCATTAAATGTGATGAAATATGTAGCATCAAACCTTTCCCTCACATTCATTGGATCACAAATACCAGAATTAATCAATTAGAGCGGGGAACTCAGCTCTTTTAGCCTTCCCAAATGGTTTACGTGTAATCTTTTCAGGAAGACAATCTTCACAAGTTGGCATATCAATTTTGGTGATAGGAATTCTCCTTTATATTTAATCTTTCGCATAAAAGAGTACTACATATATCCAACAAACAATGCTCCATAAAGTTCCACTCATACATACACTTCTTCATAAGAAAGATAGAACAGAAAAAAAATTAAGAATTCATTCTTTTCCTTTCTTTTTAAAAAATATAAATTATGTTATCTCTTGTATTCAGGTTAGTAAAAAATATAGAAACAAAAAAAGATGAAATAGACAGAATGATTTTAATCCGAGTCCACAAAAACCACTGTGTTTCCTTAAGAAATTTAATCCCCTCACTGTATCCGAGGTTGCAGATTAATTCCTCCCCAGATAAAACGGATTAACCTATTAAAGAAGTAGCAGTTTGGTGCCTCAAACTTCAATAACTTCAGCGAACACAAGAACAGTAACAAGAGCACACACAGACTCAGTCGATCAACAATTTTGTTTATGTAAGAAAATGTATGCAGAGAGGAAAATTTTTCAGTGTTTGAAAAATGGAAAAAGACCTCTTATTTATAGCCATTTACAGAAAGGAACGCGTCTGTTCAGAAAAATCTGTTAAGACCTATTTTTTCCAGAACGTTGTGTGTTTTGGGAAAAGTAACGACTTTTCGAAAGGAACAGGTTCCTTCAGAACGTTTTTACCGTTACACATGAATTTCAAATAAATTATGTTGTGCCAAATTAATTATGTTATTTAACTAACATTCTGAATTAATTTATAAGAGAAAAGAAATGAATTAACAAGATTGATTAAATAAATTTTGTCCAAAAATGTTATCAATCAATCACATCATTTGCCAAATCCAAATCCAAAGCCAAAGTCAAAGCCGAAGCCAAAGCCGAAGTCGAGGCCGAGTGAGTGACGACAATGGCGCGAGGGGGTACCTTCTTCTTAACCCTTTAAGAACTAAAGGAAGTGTTTCCTAATATAAGGACAACAATTTCATTTCTTCTACCAATATAGTAAAAATGACTTTTCATTTGCACTTTGCAATGACTTTTCAATTCCCCTCCAAAATTGGTTCCCCCACTTTCATTGGTTCCTCCACTTTCCATGTTTTCTTTTTATTTCCTATTCATACCTTGCTAAACCCAACAATCCCCCACATGAATGGGGAATGGCTATAGTTAAAACATATGCATGAAAAACTTGTATGTCTTGTAATTAAGGGTTAATCTCATCTGGATAAGTAGCTTTCCCTTTAAACTTTGCGTAGTGAACATATATCGGATATACTCGGTCAATCAGTAGATTTGATATCTTTGAACCGTCGAGCTTTGGTGTATACCTAGACAACATAAGTCACACAATCAACCCTTGAACTGTTTTTGGTTCTCATTGTTTTATTTGTTTCAGCCATGAACACATCTCGGTTAATAAGTGCTTAGAGAATTGGCCTTACCGGATTCTCCTTGAAGAGGCTTACACTTCACACTTACATAGGTGGTTTCTATATGTGTTATCCCGTAGATACACTATTTGATATACCCTGTATCAAACTTAGAAACCATTAAAAAGTCCTTATGCCTTTATTCTGGTTACTGAACATTGTTTGAATGGACATAAAATAATTTTTGACAATGTTGAATAGTCATTTATGACTTTGTTTTATCTCCTTGAACCTAGATCTTGGGATCTCCAGTCTTCTAGGTAGAGTTACCGCCACAATGACTTGTTCTCGGCCATAGTCCCATTCCCGTCGATGATCTCTCAACTCCCTTTCTAGTTAGGCTTTTTGTAAGTGGATCCGACACATTATCCTTTGAATTTACATAGTCAATTGTGATAATTCCACTAGAGAGTAGTTGTCTAACAAAGTTATGTCTTCGTCTTATGTGACGAGACTTCCCATTATACATAACGCTTCCAGCCCTTCCTATTGCAGCTTGACTATCGCAGTGTATGCATATATGGGCCATTGGTTTGGGCAAAAACGAAATATCTTCTAAGAAATTCCTGAGCCATTCAACTTCTTCACCTTCCTTGTCTAAGGCGATGAATTCAGACTCCATTATAGAGCAAGCTATACATGTTTATTTGGATGATTTCTAAGATATTGCTCCTCCACGAATAGTGAAAACATATCCACTTGTGGATTTTGTTTCAGTTGACCCAGTAATCCAATTTGCATCACTATATCTTTCAAGAACTGCTGGATATTTGTTGTAATGCAAATCATAGTTTTGAGTGTCTTCTGAGTACCCCAAAACTCTTTTCATTGCCAACCAATGATTATGATTGGGATTACTTGTGTATCGACTCAGTTTACTTATAGCGCAGGCTATGTCTGATCGTGTACAATTCATGACATACATCAAACTTTCCAATACTTTGGCATAATCCAATTGACACTGACTTTCACTTTTATTCTTAGAAAGATTAAGGTTCACATCAATTGGGGTCTTTGCCTTTTTTAAATTCAAATACTTAAACTTTTCAAGTACCTTTTGAATATAATGAGATTGAGACAATGCTAAACCATTAGGAGTTTTGTGAATCTTAATTCCCAATATCAAATCGGCTACTTCTAGATCTTTCATATCAAACTTACTAGCGAGCATACGCTTAGTAGCTTTTATATTGGCAATGTCCTTGCTCATTATCAGCATGTCATCCACATATAGGCATACAATGACTTCTTGATCTGGAGTGTCTTTAATGTAAACACATTTATCACACTCATTGATCTTAAATCCATTTGACAATATGGTTTGATCAAACTTAGCAAGCCATTGTTTCAGTGCTTGTTTTAGTCCATAAACTGACTTAACAAGTGTGCATACTTTCTTTTATTTACGGGGAACTACGAAGCCTTGAGATTGTTCCATGTAAATCTCTTCCTCTAGCTCTCCGTTTAAGAAGGCGGTTTTCACATCCATTTGATGGATTTCAAGACCGTATACTGCAGCTAGGATAATTAACATCCGAATTGATGTAATCTGAGTCACTGGCGAGTATGTGTCTAAATAATCAATACTTTCTTTCTGTCTAAAGCCTTTGACAACAAGTCTTGCTTTATATTTGTCAATAGTTCCATCATCTTTCATCTTATTTTTGAAGATCCATTTTGAACCCAAGGGTTTGTTCCCTGGAGGAAGATCAACCAACTCCCAGGTATGATTGTTTAAGATTGATTCAATCTCACCGACAGCCTCCTTCCAAGAGGTTAAACTGTTAGACAACATCGCTTCCTTGAATGTTTGAGGCTCACTTTCAAGAAAGAATGTCACAAAATCATATCCAAATGAAGTAGTTGTCCTTTGACGTTTGTTGCGTATTAGACTCTCTTCATTGGTTTCATTCTCTTTTGGTTCTTCTTGAGGTTGTTTAGACCCCCACTAGATGACTCAAGTTTAGTTTTATAAGGATAGATATGTTCAAAAAATTTAGCATTATCTGATTCCATTACCGTATTATCATGAATATCCGGATGTTCAGACTTATGAACCAAAAATCGACATGCCTTACTATTTGTGGCATATCCAATGAATATAAAATCCATAGTCTTAGGCCCAATTTTCACCCTCTTAGGTATAGGAACCTGGACTTTGGCTAGACACCCCCCACACTTTGAAATATTTCAAATTGGGTTTTCTACCTTTCCATTTCTCATATGGAATAACATGTGTCTTCGTGTGAGGCACTCTATTGAGTATTCAATTTGCTGTAAGGATAGCTTCCCCCTACAAGTTTTGTGGTAAAACTTAACTTATAAGTAAGGCATTCATCATTTCCTTTAAAGTTTGGTTTTTCCTTTGCGCAATTCCATTAGATTGAGGAGAGTAAGGTGCAGTAGTTTAATGGATGATTCCATTTTCCAAACATATATCTGCAAATGGAGATTCATATTCTCCACCTCTATCACTTATAATCATTTTGATAATTTTATCCAACTGATTTTCAACTTCAGTTTTATATTGCCTAAATGCATCTATTGCTTCATCCTTACTATTTAGCAAATAGACATAACAATATCTAGTGCAATCGTCAATAAAAGTTATGAAATACTTTTTCCCACCACGTGTTAGTGTTGACTTCATGTCACAAATGTCTGTGTGAATCAGTTCTAAGGGATATGAATTCCTTTCAACAGACTTATAAGGATGCTTAGCATACTTGGATTCAAAGCAAAGTTGACATTTTAATTTATTGCACTCAAATTTAGGCAAAACATTTAAGTTAATCAGTTTTCGCAAGGTTTTGTTATTAACGTGTCCCAAACGTTCATGCCATAAACATTTAGACTCAAGCAAGTAAAAAGAAGCAGAATCTTTATTCATATCAACTACAATTACATTGAGTTTAAAGAGGCCCTCAGTAAGGTAACCTTTTCCTACAGACATTTCATTCTTACTCACTACAACTTTATCAGAAACAAATACACATTTGAATCCGTTCTTAGTCAGAATTGGTATAGAAACTAAGTTCTTTCACAATTCCGAAACATGCGAGACCCTGTTCAAAGTCACCACCTTGCCCGATGTCTTCTTTAAGAGGACTTTGTCAGTTCCTTCCACCTTTGCAACAGCGGAGTTTGCATAAACAACTTCTCGTCTGTAGGTGCTGGAGTATATGATGAAAATTATTCTTTGTGGGAACAAATGTGGCATGAGGCACCAGAATCTATCCACCACTCTTTTGGATTTCCAACCAAGTTGCATTCTGAAAGCATAGCACAAAGATCGTCCCTCTCTCCTTTGGATTTAGCCAAATTTGCTTGATCCTTCTTATTGTCCTTCTTGGGACCCCGACATTCAATAGCCTTATGACCACGTTTTCCACAATTGAAGCAGCTTCCATTGAATTTCTTGTTAGGAGGATTGCTCTTTGGACCAGATGCTTTCCTTCTTTTCTTTGATTTTGTGGGATCTTTTTCTACAATATTTACTACAGATGTTGCTGAATTACCACGTGAACTCTTTTCTACAGCCTTGTTATCCTCTTCGATTCTCAGCCTTATAATTAGATCTTCCACAGTCATCTCCTTGCATTTAAGTTTCAAGTAGTTTTTTAACTCCTTCCACAATGGAGGTAACTTCTCAATAATGGCAACCACTCGAAAAGCATCATTCACAACCAATCCTACATTAAAGATTATGTGAGTATTAAGAATAGACTTAATATTTCCGACATAGGTATTAAATAAATTTATACCTTCAGCAAGGAGATCATGGATTATGACCTGTAATTCTTGAACTTAGATGACGACGGTCTTATTGTTTATCATCTTATAGTCCAGAAACTTTGCCACAATGAACTTCTTCATTCCGACATCCTCTGTTTTGTACTTCTTTTCGTTCTTCAGGCGGAGTTTCATCTGACATAACAGGAACATTCTCATTAATGAACCTCTGCAGACTCAACGTAGTCAGATAGAAGAACATCTTTTGCTGCCATCTCTTGAAGTCGACTCCAGAAAATTTTGCAGGTTTCTCAGCCTGTGCTAGTGCAGCAGTTGAATGATTGTGTGCAACCGATGTTGTTGTAGCAGTTACTGTTCCAACATTTACTTTGTCACACCCCGAGCTACCCCCGAGACGCGGACACGGGACCTAGGACCACAAGTGATCCCAAGCTAACCCTGCTGGCATGATCATGAGCATACTAAAGAAAATAAACTGATGCGGAAGCTAAATCATAAATAAATCTGAAAAGA
>JAJOOE010002234.1:0-25356 GCA_036250405.1 Solanum raphanifolium
TAATTCATCATTTTTTTTCATGAATGACTAACCTAGTAAATTGAATTAAATGAACTAAAAAATCGACGATGTCAATTATTTATCTTATGAATATATATATTATAATATCTTAGTGGTTGAATTTTAAAAAAATCAAAAAATAGAGTAGAACACTGCAATATAAAAGAGAGAGAAAAAAACACAAGAAATATTTTTTTTTAAATCTCGATGAAATAGGGTAAAAGTAAAAAAAAAACTAGATGCGGCATGACAAGGCAAGTTAAAGTTATTGAATTCAGATTATTAGTTTCCTCCTATGTCTCTCAGTTTTTCATCTTGTAATTTTCACATGTGTACTTCTTTATATTTCTAACCCCCTTCACAGAAATCCTGGATCCGCCACTGCAAACACATAATAAGGCTCTATAGCTATAGTTTCGATAACTACACTTCATAGATATAGTTTGTGTGCTATGGAGGCTGCGGTTTGTATATTTATGCTCGTTTGTATATTTCGTTTGCGAAAATACAAATAGGGGTAAGTATATACAAATTCTGTATTTATACATTTAGAAATTTTTTGTATATTTCGCTTGACACTATACAAACAGGGTAATTTATTATGATTTTTTTCATAAATCGTATTCAAATAGCTAGGGTAAGTATATACAAAATTTGAATTTATACAATCAGGAACCGAATTATATAAATTCTGGATTTATATAAATCAAACGAATTATACAAATCAGACGTATAGCAAGAATTGAAAAGACTGTAGCCGCGAATTACAATTTTCTTAAACTATAGCTATAGTACCTAATATAGGCTAAATATTTACTATTCTACGTAATTTTGTCTTTAATATATTCATCAGTTATTATAATCAAATGAAATTAAAAAGATACTAAATAATATCAATCAATACAATCTATTTAAATATTGCTCAAATTACACAATACAATATAGTAAAAATGATGTATTATGGAAGGATGAAAAATACTAATCCAAACAGGCTATAAATTGATTGGCTCACCATTGAACTCAAGATAGAATGAACTTGAAAGGCTAATGAATTCCTCCCAGATAAAATGTAAGAATAATATTTGAAAAGGTAATGAGGAATTACCTAGAAAAATTATTAAACTTTGTATTGGATTAAAAAGATAACTCAATTTTAAAGTTGTCAGTATGGGCTAGGCTCGTTGGACCGGTTTGATTTAACTCATGATTTGACAGGGCTGGACTAAGATTTTCAGAGCCCATTTAAGAAAATAATTTTTTAGTTCGGCCTAAATAAGCCAACTAATTTGTGGGACTTGAGAAATATGGGTAGGCCGGCTTTGAGCCAAATAAAAATTAATTAAAAAATAAAAATAAAATAGAATATTAAAATAACAAGAGTCCAAACTCAAAATCTATTTAAAGTTTTAACTATTAAAATTTAAAATACAAATTATGTTTATATATAAAATATGTACTACATAAAATAAAGTTTCCTAAAAATTCTAAGGAATCATTACGTAGGTCGTATAGCCTATGGAATATTGTCATATTTTTTGTGTTTTATTAGGATCATTAGAAAATAATTGGGTTAATATTTCTATTTATCTATTTATACTTTTACTTGAAATCAAACTTAATATTTATTAGGGAAAAGGGTCTGAAATATATCTGAACTTTGACCGAAATTGCAGTAACGATACCAAACTTTGGAAAGGACCTGTTACCCCCCTCCCCCCCCCCCCTACACTATTTAATAGTGTATTTTAAATGTATATATATGCCCACGTGGACATCATAAATATTGCATAATTAAATAATAACGTGTCCAATCTTATCGTATTTTAAATGTATATATATGCCCACGTGGACATCATAAATATTGCATAATTAAATAATAACGTGTCCAATCTTATCGTATTTTAAATTCTGCCTAATTTTTTTTATAGAGCTTCTAATTATCTTGATTTATTTTATTTAGTATCATTAATATTAAAAATTTCATTCTATCGGATCATATTCTTTTACGATAAGAAAATTCGAATGAATAAATTTTAAGGATGAAAAGTCAAATTTGGATGCCAACAAAATAATTTCTTTTGTTTAGGTAAGACTATTCAAGATTAGTCTTTATACTAATCTAAAATATCTAATTATCCACCTCTAAAATTAACTCAAAATAACCGAGTTAATTACACCACTAACTCACTCTTAAGCTAGTTAAATCAGATTGTGCCAGTTGGCTTCTAGCTGTCAGATCCAACTCAGCTTCCAATTCATCATGCTTAACATTTTACATAAATTAATTTTGATTTCATGTCTTTCTTATAAGAAAATGAATTTACGACCCAAACTCTATTAGTGTATAAGAGATGAAATTAACGGTAGGAACAAAAAATTTGATGAAAAATTATATAATTATTTAAAATTATTTATAAAATGTATTGTGTATATATAATTACTAGATGTTATATGTGCAAGCACGGATCCAACAAATCAATGTTGAATATATAAATGGGTCGTTTGATATGAGGACCTGCAGAATTATTTTAGTTATATTAATTAGTCTCAAGATTATTTATCACATTTGTACTATAATCATACAATAATAATGGTATAAATTATCTCATATATAATGAAATAATTAATCTCATGAAATATCTCAATACACTAGATAACTTTTGTCTATTTCATTCCCGTTTGTCTAGTACAATTCATTCTTACTTGTGAACATAGAGCAAGTGCCATCTAATGAATTCAAATTGCAAAATATTAGTATAAGCAAACACATTAAATTCTAATTTACAAACGCCCAACACAATTGATTAACATAATCTATTTCAAACAACTGCTTCTTCTAATTTACAAACGCCTAACACAATTGCTTATACTAATTTAGTATTAGCAAAACATAACCAACAAAGCTAATTTAGATGTTTGTGAGTTCAGTTCTTACAAACGCCTGTCGAAAGTCAGGTGAAAAGCAGCCAAAGAGGATGATATTACAAACAAGGTTGACACAAACCACATCTGCTAAATTCCTTCCTGTGTATGAGCTCTCCCCTCAGCTTTCGGGTCTTCACAATTTCTCCTAAAACAAGAGAAGGTTCATAATTAGAATTAAGGTTTCACCGCACAAATAGAGAGAATACAATAATGGATACTCAGACAGATGCACACTGCAATGAAGAGATCAGAAAATCATGTAGTATAGCTAAATCTCACTTGTTTATAGCATCATCGGATACGAGTAGTGATGATAAACAAGCATGAGATGCGTAAATGATATGCCAACTGATATGAAGCTCAGCATCTGAAGCATGATTGTTAATGCATATCCATCTCCTAGCTGGTCCGATCATATCGGCTTAAAAATTTGACTATGCGAGGATACAATCGCTCTGCAGCCTGCAGTGTCAAGACCCGAATAATATATTACTATAGGGGGTATTCAAGGCACGATATTCCTGAGAGTTACGAGTGTGCTACGAAACTCAAATAGAAGGGTATTCTCTATCTAAGCTATATGTAGAACTCTGAATATACTAGAAATGGGAAAAAGAAAGCATGAAATGTGAATTCTACGCAATTAAGACATAATCTCCTTCTCCTCTATCTTTTTATTTCTTCCAGTCTTTATTCTAAATTCAATAGAGATCTTATCGACGTACCATGTGTCCACACACCAAGTCATAATGAGCATAATGTGGACCATCAGCATCGCCAAATACTTTGTACTTCACTAAGTTCTCAGGGATAAGCTTCACTGTTTCTGCTTGAATCATGGTTTATAGAAAGATATCTTAGAGAATTCTTAACCTCTTACAGAGTATTCAGCACGGAAGTACCAAAAAAATACCATATACAGCTTCTGGGGGACAGATTTGGTCTAGATCTCCTGCAAGAGCTAAGACAGGTACCCTACTTTTGTGAAGGTGATCCTTGTAGAAGATTTTACCACTTCTATCACGGAGCCCTCGCTCTTGAAAAGCCGTAGTCATCTGCAAAAGAAGCTTAGCAGGAATATTACCTGCAGGGAGATCATTCAGCAAATTTTGCAGGAAAAGATTTGTATGGAACCCCAAATCAACACATGTTGATAGGAAGAAATGGCCCTGAATTCACACAAACTTCTGGTAGAACATTATTCAAAGCTACCAACTTTCACAAATTATGAACAGGACAGTTATCCAGTAATTTTCTGAAAACATTATAACAAACCAGATTGTCATCTATTAAACAGAACTACACGAGCATCAAACACATTATAAATCATGAAGAGACAGACATAGCTCATAATAAATGCCTAAATAAATATTTCAATACGTGCAACTGGTTGACAAAGAGGATTTGTTTTGTGTGGCAATGGACTATTAGGATAATTCATTACTAATGCAGCAATTGTCTGACAAACACTAGCAACAGAAACTGCGAGCATCATACAGTGTCACTAGAATAATCCTCTAGATCACGTAAGTCTTTCCAGTTCTCTCTATTGCCTTTAAACTCTCATCCAAAAAATATCTCCTTAACCTGAACTCTTGAAATCTTCAAAGCATATTTTCTACACCAATAAACATTAAGACCTTAAAAAAATTCATGCAAATTTGATAGGAGTTAAAGCATGAAGCTGTTTTTATACTCATGCCAATACTTACAAAAGCTGCTCCCTACAAGTTTTTTCATCTGGTCTGGATGCATCATGTCTGTGGCAGATATCATTTCATTAAGCCAAGCCAAGGCATAAGGAGCGCGAGATGTTAGAGGATAAGCAGCAGCCACTAATGTCCCTAGAGGAATGACAGGAACATTGAGAACCTGAGCAGGATCAGCCTGTAGCAACGTAAACAGCTCTAAGATTACTCAGCAACGGAAGATAGCAGCAATTGAAGCTAAAGAAGAGTTGAAACATATTATTTCAGCTTACAAGTGGTACAAGCAGTTTGAGTGCGGACTTTGATGATGTGTAATCAAGTGATGAAGCCAAAGTAACAATAGCTGCTAATCCAGGCTTTCTTCCTTCCAAACCTTCATTCACAAAGGAAAAATAAAAGGAATAACAAAATGAATTATGTGTCTAGTTTGTTTCTCTGATAAATTCAGAAATCCTAAATAAAATATCCATTGAAAAATAGCCCATTAATATGTAATATAAAATGCAGCTCCCTGTACAGTAAAGAAGGATACTTGAAACTTAAAGAAGAGAGTATTCCAATTCATACAGAAAGCTGCGAAGCCAAATGGAAACTAAAAAGGTGGGCCAGAAACAAGATTATCATAAAAGAGAAGGCACCATTAACTTAAATTTACCATATATTCCATTTTTTTCATGGTATTCAATTCGCAGAGATCTAATGAACACCTTTTTAAGAATTTAATTGAGATCTTTACTTTAAGACATTTCTTCAAGTTGCTCTCACGAAGATTCATTACATTAAACAAGATAGGAGGGATCAGCCCTGCAAATAGGAAGACTGGAGGCTAAAAAGCAGAATAGAGAAGATTGGCGCAACTTTGACAGGATACTTTGTCACATGAAACTAGTCTGAAGCACCAGCTTTATCACAACCGTGTCTAAATTAAAGGAAAATATACCTTATGTTGCCAGCACTTCTGCTTGCTAAGGGAAAGGGATTTTACATCGGAGAAATGAATCAAATTCCTTAAAATACACATCACTTAAAGTCATTCTAACCACAATATATGGAGAGATAATGATAGCATTTCACACGGCCAGCAATTCTGACATATTCAAAAGCTGGTCAGTTTCCAGCTCAAATTTATTATGAATGTGAATGATTCCAGCATCCTTGGTGTCTAAGATAATACCCCTTTAGTGGCTATAACTATATACCCTTTAGTGGCTAAATCTAGACACCCTTTAGTGGCTATTACAACGACGACCGAAGAATGAAGATTCTCCTCAGTAGCAAATTCTTACCTTTTGTAAAGGTTCTGGATTAAGAACTTATTGAGATTTAGTCGAAAAGTAACTGCATCAGTAGTTGGAGATGAGAACTTGATGCCAGCTCATTGATAGTCAATGATGAAAACTTGGATAGAATTCCCAAGGTTAACTTGAGGTAGCAAAAGGGATACAAGTGGTTTCCGTATTTTTTTTTAACCAGGAATGAGACTCTTTCTGAGAGTGAACGTTTATTAGACACCAAAAGATTCAGAGATACTACAAGAGTGCACTTACGCAAATTACACACCAAGGTCTACAGAGAAGAAATGTTCTGTATCAACAACACAAGATCGTTCTTATTAATTGTCTATCAATTCTCTGACATAGACTAAGGGATCCAATATAGCACAGAGAAAACTCAACATTATACCAGGAGAGACCAATATGCATTTCATTTTTGTGAGTACTCTTTTGGATGCTTAAATAATAATGTCAAACCCATGGATATTACCAGCTATGCATTTGAAAGTACAAGAGCAGTTACTAAGTGCACCATAATGTTGTTTTAGGCAACAATAATACAGATTAAACGCCACCAAGAAAAAATAAATACTCCATCCAAAGGATTCTTTGAGCCTATTGGAGCAAGGCTCAACTATTATTAAACAAAAGCATGCTCACCTGATGGTATAACTAGGGATATATGCATGCAACAGGATATGATGGGGATGAAAAACAAATTGAAGAACCAAAGTAATATGTCTGCATGAAGCACCCAGATACCACAAAGATGGATAGCAAACATAGTTTATTTACCAATTTCAAGCTTCAATATGTTCTCCTTGCCACTGGTTCAAGATACATGAATGAAAATCTAGTCATTTGCTTAAGGTGCTCATTGCTACCATGTCACCAGCAGACAGAGCTCTATAAAATTAGATCTCATCTTACCACACCGTGATAGCCTGGCATACAGTAATATTCCTCCCATTGAATGTCCAATTGCGAGTAGTTTGCCGTCCTTTGGTCTAGTTTGGGCCTTTATATATTCCATCTAAGACAAACAATGTAAAAATTATCAATCACTACCATCTAAAACAAGCAATGTAATAATTTTCAATCACTGCTCAATATAAGAGAAAATTAAGAAAAGATGTCTGAGATCTTAAAGTTCCTATTCAAAATTAAAGACCGGATTCAAGGAGATAAAAATTTTACAGCCTCAACATGGAGAAAGGCCACCTCACCGTAGCAGGGACATCCTCTTCCAGGTAAGTATCAAAGTCCCAATCATACTTGAGGATTAAGTCAAGCTGTTCCTGAAAATCTCCTACTGTAGTTGTCAACCGTTGTTGTAGATCAAATAATGGGGATGAAACAGAACGATGACCTTCTTCAAAGATATTTACTAGCTTCTTGCTCAGTGCCCCAACTTGGCTATCAATGACAGCTGAGTTCTCCTTCATCTCTAGCAGACTTAACAATTTCTTCCTTATTCTGTTGACCCGTTTGTAAGGAAAAGAATCCTCCAATCGTTTTAATATTCGACGAACAAGTTTAGGAAAGACAATCTTCGACCAATGTCCACTGACAAAGCCAGAGACTCTCTCTGACAAGCGTATAAAAGTTTCTGTAAGTTTGGTCACCAGTCTTGACTCATTCCATATTGTTGAAACCACAGTGGGCTCTTCATGGACCAAGGCAGCATGGTCCTTTTCTGAGGCACCCTGGACCTTTGTTGACTGCTGTGCTGCAGAAAGACCTCTGTCATTAGCATTTTCCATCTCATTAGATGCTGTGTGTGCAGATTTCTCAATGTTTTTAGGATCTGGTTCCCGCACGCTCAACCCAGTTCCACGGACTTCAAGAATCCACGTATCAAATCCTTGATTACACATGTACCGAGCAAATGATGACTGAAAAATCACAATAAATAAATAATAAATACATGATTTCATTTCTTTAAAACAGCTTCAAAACTATCGATAAGGACATCCATGGTGCAACCACATAAACTACATCTCAAAGATATTTGCAAGATCCAAGTAGAACTCAACCACCGCTCAATAGCAAAGTGCGCTTTGGGGAGATATAAAATACTTGAAAGTGATATTATTCAAAATAATGACATACTCGGATTGAAGTATGAAACATTATTTTATCATAATAATCAAATAATTAGCACATACATGCATCAAAATTCACATACTCCAGAAGTATGAGATAATCAAGCAAAAGCAGATTTAGGAAACTCAATTTTTATATCCCTCTAAAAAAAATAGCAATGAATTTTCCAGTTCAGTTACAAATAAACGACATATGCATGCAGAGATCGGTGAGGAAGGAGGGAATAAATTACCTGAGGCGAAAGATCATATCCAATAGCATTAGTCCCTATGCCAGACAAGAGAAGAAGCGGGTGATTTCTCCTTGGAGCCTGTTAATTACGACGTTGGAGTATTAAAATTAATTCGTACAACTCTCTCAATTAATAAAAAGGAAGTTAACCTGCGGAGGAGGAAGGTAGCGCCAGAGAGCAAGTCTCCAATCACAAGTACTAAGGGAGACATAATGAAGCTCATCGGCGGTGCATATTGATGGTTTATTCGACACCTTCTCATGACTCTGTTTTTCGGCAGCATCATCAATGGTCGACAAAAATCTCACTCTCGCTCTCACTCCCTCACAACAAGCAAGATCAATCGTGCGGTGGAGCTGACGGAGAGCAGAGGCAATTTGTATCGCCGATCGACGAGCAATATTCGATTGAATCAACAAAACCATTTTCTAAATGACAATGGAATTACGGAACACAATTTGCTAATTTGCTTATCTATTTTTTCATCTGGGCGGAATGGGAAGAACAATATGCGTGACTTGCGTAGAAATATTTGTGTTTGATCTCTACTATAAGAGAGAGCGTGCCTCGCTCTAGAATATTGGGACACGTACTCATGCCACCGCCTTATTCTAACTCCCTTGCTTGTTTAAATTTATTGATTCAAACCAGTTGTGGTAGAGTGCTGCTTCATTTTTGGTTTCGGGTTTGAATCTTTGGATACAAAGTCAGATTTATTAGAGAGAGCATTTTAGGTATGAATTTGAATTTAGTTAGATTACAATATAAATTCTGAACATCAAATAAAAAATCTAAAAAAAATATTGTTGATTTAAACTAGGGGTATTAAATGAACGGTTTAGATTGCAATTGAAGATATTAAAAAAGGTTGAAATGAAATTAGATTGGATCATGATCCACCAAAATTAACTTTAGTCTCAAAGACTAAAAATCGAGTTGGGTCATGACTCGCCCAATTTAACTCCTTTAATTTCAATAATTTTAACATATTGTTATCTACTTTTTAAAAAATTTAATTTTTTCATAAAATAACCTCATTAAATTATATCTCAATTTAAATAATACTTTTTTAGAAAAATACATTTAATTTCTAAATATCAACTGCAAAATTATGACCAAATACAAGTGAACTTCAACTCTAACTCTAATATTTGGTGAAAATTTTGGCAAATAGTGTTTGTCCATACAATTTGTCATTATTTGGCAAATATTTTTGGCAAATATCTCAAATTCTAGTTTTTTCTAGTATTTGGGCCAAATCTCATTATTTGGAATCTTTTAAAAATTGAAATTTAACACCAAACTTTTATTTTTTACAAAAACACCTTATATAGTAGTTGTTTGCGTTGTATTACATAATTTTTTACGTGAATATCAAAATAGTGATGAAAATATTCGGTGAATATGAAAGTGATGATATGGTTGTTGATGTAATGATGAACAATCGACTCAGGATAACAAAGTCACGTGTTTTGTCTACTTCACGATGTATGGAATGATGCTTGTTGCACTCACTCCAAACTACCACATTGCTCCAGTGTCATGGACACTACTTGTTATTTGTTGCAACGAAGATCCAATTGACTTGTAATACAAACTTATGGTTAGTTTTGATAGTTTTTAAAACTTATGAGTATAAATTATATTTTTCTAAAAAAGTGAAATATGTTTCCCAAATACTATGGCCAAACACATGGTGAAATTTCACCCAAATTTTCACCCAAATAATATTTGTCAAGAATATTTGAAAATCTATGGTCAAACGCTAGCTAATTCTAACTCTGAAAATTCCAATAAAGTGTTCTTTTGTCTTCAAATAAAGTGAAACTTCTGATTTTTTGGGTTAAAAAGGGATGTTGGTAGATGGGTTTATGGTTGTTTTTCTTTAAAAAGTTAGATGATTTTTTTATTACGGTTGATTTAGTTAATGATGTGGTCAAATGATAGTTGGTCACGTGTACAAATTAATTTGTTAAAATTGAATGGGATAAGGTATAAGTACTCCCCTTGACTATGTGAAATTTCAGAGACACATCTAAACTTAACTAAGAACTTATTACCCCTGAACTCATTTTTTTCGTATTTTTGTGTACCTTTTGTGCTGATGTGGCACCTTAAACCACCCAAGTTGGTTGTGTTTGTGCACACCCGCCCGCCATGTGTGTAAATATATATATATATTTATTTTTTTAATTAAAAAAAAATTTTAATTTTTTTTTATTTTTAAAAAAAGTATTCTTATTTTTTGATCTTGTATTTAAATTAAGTTAATATACATTTTTTACCTTGTATCGAAACTTTATTTTTTACTTACATTCCTTGTTTGTTCTCTTTTATTTTTCTATTGAATTTATTTTCTTTGTCTTTCGTTTTGATTTGATTTCAAATGTCTTGTATTTAAAATAAGTTAATTTTGAACTGATATCAAAATAAGTGAAGAAAATCAAATAAAACATTAAAATATTAAAACATTAAAATTAAAGGACGCTTTTAAATTTTATTTTTAAAAAAATACACATAATTTATTAAAAATAATTAAAAGTGAAAAGAGAATAAATTAATTAAATAAAGTTTCAAGGGAAAAGAAATTAAAATAAATATTTTACAAAGAAAGAAACAAAAATAATTAAATATATATAAGTTTTATTATCAATAAATATGTGTACTAACTAATTAAAAAGTTACCAATAAAAAAATGACATGTGTTCAATTTGTGCACTCATCACTTGCCTTCAAGAGAGTGTGCACACTCTCTATGACATGTCAGCGTTTGTGGTGTATTCATTCCATTTTAAATTAGTTTAGGGGGTAATAGGACTCTAGTTAAGTTTAGGTGTGTCTCTGAGATTTCGGTCATAGTCTAAGGAGTACTTATGCATTATCCCAAATTGAATAGATATTCTGTTAAAAGATAATGGCATTTATGGATACTATATTAAACTCATGACATTGATTAGCCCAATTTTTAATGATGATTTTTTTCTCAAAATTCGATAATATATTTGAGTCTTTTCATTTCCATCTATACGACTTATATTTCATCTCCCAAAGACGAGTAAATTTATTTGGAACTTGATTTGATTATATGCTACTCCCTTTGTCCCTAATTACTTGTCCACTTTTTCTTTTATAGTTGTCAATAATTACTTGTCCATTTTGACAAATCAAGAAAGGACAATTTTTTTTTACATATTATACCCTCAATTCATCCACTTCATAATTAATAGGGGTAAAATGGTAAACTCACTATGTCATTAATTGATTTCTTAATAGGTGTGTCAATTTTAAAATGGATAAGTAATTAGGGATAGAGGGAGTATAATCCAAAAGGCGAATTCAACTCTTTTTTATTTGAACTTCCTATGTCAGTATAGCTTTAACTCTTTATTCAATCAAATGAAATTCATCTCTCTTATTTTTTTCTCTTTGTTTGGTCCTTGTTAGCAATCTATTTTTTATTTAATATTATAAGCTTTGAATGTCTTTTTATAAAAAATATTTTAGAACTTTGAATTAAATAACTCAAATTTTTATAGTAATAAATATAGTTTATACAACGATGATCAAGATAATGTATTACAAATAACTGGCTAACATCTTATTAACTAGAATTAATCTCTACTTTTATAAATAATAATAGTAGTGTGTAAAGTTAAAAGCTTATAAAAATAGTTTATAAGTTAAAAACCATAACATGAAAATATCAAACACACTTTTAACTATTTTTATATTTTTGGTATCTAAAATTAAATGCTTGAATATATTAGTTAAAAGGCAAAAGAACTTGCAATAAGTCAATTCAAACCCCCAATAAATTAAGAAATATGATCATAAACTTTTCTAATTATTAGTAAGATTTAAACAGAAAACTTTTGTTTGGAGGGTTGATCCTGATTATGTTCTTCGGATTTGTTCTCTTGAAGAAGGACCGTCCATCGGCACATGGACTAACCGTGCAAACTATAACATTAAAGATGTCTCGTTTGATGAAAGGTTGATGAAACCTCATGAAAGTTGAGTAAAACGATAATAACTAATATAAGAGTTCATTTAATAATACACTCAACTATTTATCTATTTTTCGTAGATAATGTCTTCAAAGCAAATCCCTAATCTACCAAATTTATTTATCTATTTTTTTTGTAAATAATGTCTTCAAAGCAATACTCTAATCTACCAAATTAATTTGTGAATATCAAGTATAAGTATTTTCAATTTTACGATAAATTGATTGATGGACCTAAGCTAAATAACTAAGATTGAACCTAGACCAAAGATTCTTAGGTTCGTATAACATAAAAATAGAAAGGTTTTTAGTGCTTACTATTTTTATAATGTTATGTGATTTTGCCACCAACAATACAAATTGAGTGAGAGTCTACTACTTTATATGTTTGGATGTTGTAGATTTTGAAGTAGACATTATCATTATAAAATGCTGTAAAAGTGTAAAATATCTGCTTTTGAAATCTAAGAATTCAAAAATAAATAGCCAAAAATGGACTGCCCCCCAAATCAGGAGATCCAAAAGATCATTTACCTTGTCATAGATCTCAATAGTAGCATTCTTTATTATGCTTGTCATTGATCTCAATAGTAGCATTCTTTATTATGCAATTCATGCCATGTATTTTTTCGATCTTTTTTGTCCATACAATATAGAGTAATATTAGTAAGGCTTACTGTCACGCTCCAAGTTTATACCCTGGGGATGGCCGACACTCGAGAACCATTGCTTGCCCCAAGTGAACCCTTGACCTGACTTAACTCTTAGCGGAAGACTTACTCATAATAAAAGAACGCTAAAAGTAAATTGTAACTCAAATGATAACTTAGAATGTTTTATAAATAAACATTCAACTAGTCAAAGCGGCAACTCAAATCTCAACATAACTGAATGAAAATGAAAAGACTCATGAACTAACAATATCTAACTATCTATGAAGCCTCTAATAACTGAGATGGATGTCGGGACAAGACCCACGACATCCTAACAAAACTAGAATGATAAAGCAAATAAAAGGGATCCTCTGGAAGCAAGGAGGCTCACCAACAACTATGAAGCTCAACTGGATCAACGAAGCGTTGGATGCTGATTCTGGTTACCTGTATCTGCATCATAAAAGATGCAGGTCAAATGGCGTCAGTACATGAAATAAACGAGCATGTGAGGGGAATTTTAAAACAAGACATAAGCTTGAAATGGAACTGAAGAAACGTCTCAATTCAACTCAACTCTTTTCAATATAAAACAGTAATAAAGATGCAGTATAAAGAAAAGTTTTTAAAATGTAGATAACAACTCAGTGTATTGAAAAACACAATAGTAACTTAGTTTTGTATATGAAAATACAAGAAACTATGTGGGAGATTCTCTAATCGACAACCATTACTATGAGCTATGTGATGATACAACGTCTTGCATCACGCTGCCAGGGCCATCATATACTTTGTCGGGGTATAGAACCTACTACTAAGTGGATCCACTAGTCTATGCTAAAAGCATGAAGGAATCATCTAAAAAGTATAACCCTTTCTACCCATGTTCGCTACACAGTTTATGGAGACTTTGAGTTATTTGAACTCGTCTCCATATCGGTGCTCAATACTACTCCCAAAATGTAACTAGCTCATATGTTTAAAACATAACTTTCTCTGTGGTTTGAGATTATTACTCAAAAATCTATCTCTTAAAAGAGATGGTACTTAGAACTGCTCATGAAAACACTTATAGAAATCGGTGTTTCCTCTCATCTTAAATATGAAAATATTTACTCTTTGGGAATACTTAGTTCCCATATAATCTTTTGAAGAAATGAACTCAGCTCTACTCTTTCTCAAACTCAATGCTTAAGTCTTAAGACAAGTTTTAAAACAATTGTAAAAGAATTTTTAAATGACTCGAAGAACTCTCAATACTTGGCTCTTAAATCTACCTTAAATTTGAATTATGAATTCAAGGTTATGATTTGTGATAGGAAAGATATTGTGATGATTAATAGTGTTTTTAGATAGTTAATCATGAGAAACAGTGAAAAAGCATTGTCTGGGAGCAAGTACGCGACGCGGAGATGCATTATAATATTTGGTCGCGAAATAAGTTTGAAACAATGGAGTCCGCATTCTCTCCGCGATGTGGAGAGGAAAGTTTCACTCTTAAGGAACATGTCTGCGACGCGGACCTGATACTTTATTTTCTGTCTAACTTTTTCTTCCTCGTTTTCTAACCCTAATTCGCCTAGAATCGAATGGTTTCTTTTCCAATCACTTAGATTTGAATACTCAATGTTAGTATACGATAATCTACTCAAAACTACCCTTGAAACACTAACACTTATCTCAAGAATTCATCAAAATCTCAATAATCAAGATTATGAAAGAAACTTCAACAAAACTTATCAAGAACTCAAATCCTTCAACTTTAAGAAATGAATTTCGTTGAAAATAACATGATTGGCGTGTGGGTGAACGAACCCAATGCTATGTGAACTCACATACCTCTTAGGGATCAAACCCTTGGCGAAATCCGCAACGAAACCTCAAGAACTTGACGAAATCTTGACCTTTCTCCTCTTGAACCTTTTTCCAAAACCCTAGCGTGAATTTTGATTGTGTAAACTGAACCAATTCGATTCAGTTTAGACCCCTAATTAATTACTAAAAATGAAATAAATCTGATAGGGTAAGGAAAAGATCAAAATACCCCTCTTAAATTCGGGTAACTTCCCTTATCTAGACAACTCGACTTCAAATGGGCATATCTCCCTCACACAAGCTCAAAAATTAGCAAACTCGGGGGCGTTGGAAAGAGAATTCCAAGACCTTTCATTTGATATCTTATAGGCCACCTACTCATCATATACTGAAAGTTATGGTCGTTTGAAGTTAACTCAAAACTCATACTTAGCATAACTTGCCAAAATTTCCAACTTTTATTCTTTCTAAAAAAATAATTCTTTCTAATTCTAGTTCTTTGAAACACCAAGGTGTTACATTTACCATGAAAGAATTTTAATTTCACAATTAATGTATGTATATAATGATACTATCACAGTATATTATATACTTTCATGGTATCATTGATGTATACTTCAATCCTTCAGCGACACTTTCATGGTACCATCACATTATATTTATATTGTCATGTTATCATTGATGTCTGCTTCAATCCTTCAGTGAGACCTCCATGATATCATCATAATTTATTTTTGTCCTTTTTCTCCCTTTTAATAATTTATATTGTTTATGCTTTTTCTCTTTTTTCTTTTTAACAAAAACAAAAATAAAATACTGAGATAAAAATATTAACTAACTACTTTTAGATTAATAAAAATAATAATATTAAATTCATTATTTTTTTACAAAATGACTCATTCTTTAATAATACCATGTCAGTATATGATTTGTTGTGATGGTATCATTGAGAAATGAGTTGGTTGTACATGAACGATTGTAGAAAACCTAAATGATACCTTAGCAGTATATGAATATACTATTATGGTATCATTAAGGATTGAGTAGTTTCGTAAATAAATGAATGAAGGATAGTGCTACCACAACAATGTATTCAAGCATGTTTGTGGCAGAGTTTTTCGACAAACAAACTAAGGTGGAAAATCTGAAAGTTATGATTGATTGTTTGAAATCTATGGAGAAAGAAATATATTGACGATGATAGATTTGGAGAAAAATGAGGCGGTGTTGATGGTGGGTGGTGGGGCGATGACTGGTAAAAAAGGAAACAAAGACGATGACCTGAAGAAAAAAAGGGGGGAAGAAGATAATCAGAGAGAAGAGCGGAAAGGAGAAGTATAGGTATGGTGACGACTTATTTGGTAAAAATCAAGGTGGCATGAAGAAGAGGAATGAACTTTAATGGTGGTGACACAGACGATTGCTATAACAGAAAGGTGGTGACAATGGTGGTTGAGTTAAAGAATAAGAAGAGATGATAATTTAATTTTTTTAAAAAGATAAATCCTTTTCTATGCCTTTCACACTCTTCTCATGTATGTATTACACACATGCTACCATGTCAATAAAAAATATTTAATAGGTACAAATTTCTTGCAGTGTAGGTGCTCAATAGGTATAAGGTTGAATTGGAGTGTCTAAGTGAAATATCCGGACAATGTTAAGGGGTTGTGGATGACTTAAGCCCTTGAAGGACTAATCATTAGTCAATAATATCATGCTATTATATATAGAATGTGTCGGTATCATTGAAGAATGAGTTGGTATGGAGAAAATCGTAATGATAACAGAGCAATATATGTATATATTGTTATGGTATCATTAATGAATGAATAGTATTGTGAATGAATGAAGGAAAGAAACCTTAGTGCTACCACAACAGTATATGCACATATTGTAGTGGTATCATACATGATCAGAGTGTTACTGGTTATATGAAAGGCTTAAGTCATATGCGGCCCCTTAAGGTTGTCCGCATATTTCACTTAGACACGTCAATTTAGACATGTACCTATTGAACACTTTATATATTCAAAAGTGATTCCTATTAGACACAAAAAGTTGACATGGCAAAAAAAATGTAGTTCACTCTCCTAAAACGCGTGAAAACAATTAGAAATAATATTTTTTTCTTTTTCTTTCCAACTTATATAGCTACATTAATAAACAATAATAATTAATATAAAAAAATAAAAATAAAAAGAAAGGGAGGGAACGTCTTTCTCATCCTCCCTCTGCAACTATTCCATGTCTCTTTACACACCCATCTCCTCCACCTCTCCCTCATCCTCTCCAATTCGTCTACTGTTTTTTCATTCCTTTTTTTTTAATTTTATGTAGATCTGATTAAAGTCTCAGATATTCTAGTGAAGGTCTATTATTTTCGATGAAAATAATATTCTGACGAAGCTTCATTATTTCTGCTGAAAATATATTCCGGCAAAACTCCACTGTTTAAGATAAAAATAGTATTCCAGCGAAGCAATTGATTATTTTTTTGAAAAAACGTCTATTATTTTCTTATAATTGTGATAAATATTTACTAATGGAAAGAAGATGAAGAGAATGGATGGAACGTTTTGATGCTATTAGAACTAAAGATAAATGAGGGGTTAACTTAGATAGGCAACAATGGTGTATAATTGATGTCGGTGAAAGCAATAGGATTCGATGGAGAAAAAGAAAGGGGTGAATGTTATGGTTTATTGGTGTTTGAGGCGCAACGACTCAGTTGAAAGGAAAACAAGGTCCGACGAAGAAGAAGAAGAAGACCGTAGGCTATGGTTTACTGGTGGTTGACGGGTTGAGGCGCAGGGGTGACCCAGTTGTGATGGCCCGGAAGGTCATTTTTGAAAATTCTGAACTATTCGTTTAACTTGAGTTAATTAATTGATGGGTAATTGTAGTTGATTGAATTAATTGATAGTTAGTGAGCTAAAGTGATCTTTTATTTAAGACCCTATACCATTAGTGTCATGTGTTAAAAACAAGTTAGTGGATTGTGTCAGTTTTAATAAACAATTTATTAAGAAAAGAAAGGGAGTCAGAAACTTTAACTAAGCGGACGCACAAGAGAGGAAAGGGAAAGAAATTCGATCTCCAGGTAACAATTAGTAGTACAAATTTATCGTAATTGTTTTTATCTAATTGATTATGTGATAAAAGGGAATCTTGTATGAATTTGAGAATTTGATTTAACGGAGTAGTTAATGTTCTCTTATGATTTAGTGTGTCATTCGTATTTGATAAATTTGGAGGCTAGGTGAGGACGAAATTAATGGTTGGCATTAGAGAGGGCAATGATAGATAAAAGAATAAAAATTATGTAATAGATATATTGAATGGGAATTAAGGTATATTGTTGTATGTTTGATAAAGTGGACCGTGAGGCTATTCTGGAAATTTAAGGCAAGTAGGTTAATTGAATAGATAATGATGAGCCAATCATTGGATTGGAATAAAGAGTGAGAATTGAATAGTTGTCAGTACGTTGTTGGGGTTTAACAGAAGGGAAATTTGAAGTGAAAATATGGTGGGTGTGATTGTTGTTAATGGCATTATGCAATTATTGTCAAGAACGAATAATTTGTTGGGATTTCGTGAGTTTTTCATGATTCTGCCATGAATTTGCGTGACCGGTTAGATTTCATAGTTAGTTGTTCTTATTTTAAGTATCATATTATAAATTAAATATGTAATATATTGAGATAGGAAATTAAATATTGGGTTACCGAATTGTATAAATATTATTAGACTTGTGATATTGGAGAAGTTGAAGCTTAACCCTAGGCTTGAACCTTAGAAACTTGATTATGAATTTGGGCGAGTTTTTGGGTCTAGGCTAAACCTATAGTAATGTGAGTGTTGTTAGGTTCGAAATCTTATTATGAATATGTACTTGAATAGATTGCATTGAATTGGAAGCTCAACATAAAGGGAAGGCTCAAGTCTCAGAGTTATTGTTCAGTTATTTGAGGCAAGTGAATTTCTAAACCCTTGTTAAGCGTATGGAATTCGTGTATTTCCTTGTGGTATATGTTTGGGAGTAATGGGAATTGGTGATGGGTTGACTTGTCCACATTGATTAATTCTAATGATGAAAAAAGGGTAATAAAATGCAATTGGATTAATTGTTTGTGTGTGATGTGTTGAGAATGGTTGGAAAGGCTTGTTGAATCATTGTTGATGTTGTATCATGATTGTGTTGTTGTGAATTGTGCAATGTTATGAAAATGGTCATCTCCTCATTATTTGTGTGAACATGTCATTTGCATTGTTCTGAGGCATGGTTGTGATAAGTGTTATGTAATAAGAGGATGTACCATTTCGAGGGACGTATCGCGCGCCGCGATGGATACTATATTTCGAGGGACGTATCGTGCGCCGTGATGGTTACTATTATCGAGGGTCGTATCGCGCGCCGTGATGGATGCATGGACAAATATGTCCCCCATGGGTCCTAAACTGAGAGACAGCGGGTGTGTATCGATAGGTCAGACATGCATCACTATACTTGACATTACATTTCATCGCATAGCACATTTTATTTTATCATTGATGAACTTGATCTTGTGTGTTGCTGATATTGTGAGTGCCTTTCTGTGGAACTTGTTATTGATGAATATTGAGTTGTTATTGAGAATATATAATCTGTTATTGTTGTTGAGTTGTATGCTTTGTAAACTGTGAACTGTTAGGTTGGGCTGGTTTATGCAGGTTGTAGTTGTGGAGGTTAGGATGGGATGTAAGGAGTACCCATATTCTGTTCCCTTAGCTTGTGTTTAGAGGTTTGCTTGTTGAGTACCGTGTGATTTGGTACTCACCCCTTGCTTTCACATTTTTGTAGGTTACGTGATACCTTCTATTCTCTTCGTTTCCGAGGCTTTCTGTGGAGATTTGTGAGGTAGTTGTTTGTCTTCTCAGCGAACCTTCTTACTCCTATTTTATGATTTTGTTTTATTTGAAAGACAACATCATTTGAGACTTACACATTTTATTCCAATTATAGTATTTACATTAGAGGCTTGTGCACGTGACAACCAGGTTTTGGGGGTTGAATTAAGTTGACTTGTTATTCGTATTAGTAATTGTTATTGGACTTTGTTTTATTTCCGCACTTTATCGATCTGATTGGGTTTTAGGCTGACTTGTCTTGGTGGGATAATACGAGTGTCATCACATCCATTTTTGGGTTGTGACAAAATGGTATCAAAGCCCTAGGTTCATAGGTCTCACTTGTATTCAAGCCGAGTCTACGTAGAGTCTCAAGGATCAGTACGGAGACGTCTGTACTTATCTCTGAGAGGTTGTAAAGACTATTAGGAAACTTCATTTTATTCACTCTTTCTCATCGTGCGTGGTTACCTTCTTTAGTACTGAGCTATTATATACTCTTTTGACAGATGACGAGGTCTATGGCGACTGTTACTGGTGGTAGAGGGGAGGCACTTCCCGAGGCAGTTGTTGAGGCCCCAGCTAGGGGTAGGGGTAGAGCTCGAGCTAGAGGTCGTGCTTGTGGAACGACACTAGCCAGAGGTCATGGCCGTGGAGCAGCACCAGTGAGAGGTCGTACTAGAGAGGTCACTTCGGAGCCTCAGATTGATGACAGAGAGGACCAGGTTCCTCCAGAGCCTGTAGTCACACATTTGCTTCAGGATACATTATTGAGGGTGTTAAGTGTGCTTGAGAGCTTAACTCAGGGTAGTGGTGCGACCACCACACCACAAGACTTTCAGACTAGAGAGAGGGATCAGACCCAAGAGCAGCATGAAGCTCCAGTTATTCAGGATGCGGTGGGACAGCCACCAAAGGATCTTGTGGTTGAGAATGATCTTGCACCAGCAGTTGGGGGTCAAGGTGCACCATTGGTTGTTCTAACAGAGGATGAGCAGCGTAGGTATGAGAAATTTTGAAAGATGGACCCACCTCAGTTTCAGGGTGGGAAGAGTGAGGACGCTCATAAGCTTCTGACTACATGCTGAGAGTTGCTAGAGGTTGTTGGATTAGCTGAGTCACATGGGGTTCGATATGCTACACTCCAGCTTTGTGGGCCAACGAGAGAGTGGTGAAGAACTTATTCGGGGGCTTTACCAGTTGGATCTCCTCCAGTGACTTGGGAGAGGTTTTCCAGTGCCTTTCATGACCGTTTTATCCCTTGGAGCGTGAGAGAGGAGAGTCGTTTGAGGTTTGAGAATCTGAGACAGGACAACTTATTAGTTACAGAGTATGAGACACGTTTTTGCCACTTGTCTAGGCATGCTTTAACCATTATTCCAGACGAGACAGAGAAGATCCATAGATTCGTGAAGGGGCTGACTTTCTCTATCAGATCGGCTGTGTTTAGAGCATCGAAAGAGGGGGCTTCCTTCCAGTCCATTGTAAGCGCCACTAAAGAGGAAGAATTGATGGAGAGAGAAGAGTTTGGGGAACCTAAAAGAGTCCGTACATCAGGTCAGTTTCATGGTGCCTCATCTGGAGGCAGGGGATCACACAGAGGGAGTGGTTCCTTTCAGCCGCGGGGACCCGTTCATGCATCTATATCGACATCCGAGGGTGGTCAGATACCTCGGGGTTCTTATAGCGCGGGTCACGGTTCACAGCAGCGACCTATGGGACGAGGCAATTATAGTGGGTTTTCAGGGTCCGCACAGCAGTTCCCGGGTCAGAAATTTTTCTTTTCTTGTGGAGATCCCGATCACCTGATGCGACAGTGTACTTCCCAAAAGGGTCGTGGAGGATCCCAACCTAATTCTTCATTTTAGGCTAGACCACTGGTACCACAGGGTAGAGACCGAGGCAGAGTTCAGTCAGGTAGAGGCGGTAGAGCTTCTAGTAGTGGTGCTACAGCTCAACAGAGTAGGGGTAGAGTTACCACCTAGGCTAGAGGTGGCCGGGGAGGCCACTGTTATGCTTTCTTAGAGAGACCCGAGTCGAAGACTTCTGATGCTGTTATTACATGTATCATCCCAGTATGCCATCGATCTGTGTATGTATTGTTTGATCCAACGTCTACATTCTCTTATATGTCCACCTATTGTGCTGTTGAATTTGATATGATATGTGATAGCATGACTGTACCTATTCGTGTTTCTACACCCGTGGGTGAGCCCTTAGTAGTGGATCGAGTCTATCGATCTTGTCTTGTTTCTCTAGTGGGGTATGACACTTGGGTAGATCTAATCATTCTGGGGATGGTAGACTTTGATGTGATCTTGGGTATGAATTGGCTTTCTCCTTATCATGTTGTCCTTGATTTTAATGTTAAGACTATGACTTTAGTAATGCCTGGTGTTCCGAGGGTTAAGTGGAAGAGTGCTAATGGCTCTTATCCTAGCAAGGTCATTTCCTTTATCCGTGCTCAGAGATTGGTAGAGACACGGTGTTTGTCTTACATAGCTTTTATTCGGGACACTAGTGTTGAACCACCTTCCATGGATTTTGTTCCCGTGGTTCAGGAGTTTCTCGATGTATTCCCTTCTGATCTTCCAGGTGTTCCTCCCGATAGGGATATTGATTTTGCTATTGATTTGGAGCTGGGCACTAAGCCCATTTCTATTCCTCCCTACTGTATGGCTCCAGCAAAGTTGAAAGAGTTGAAGGATCAGTTGTAGGATTTATTGAGTAAGGGGTTTATTCGCCCTAGTGTGTCACCTTGGGGTGCCCCTGTGTTGTTTGTGAAGAAGAAGGATGGGGCTATGAGGATGTGTATTGATTACAGACAGTTAAACAAGGTAACAGTGAAGAATAAGTATCATATTCCACGTATTGATGACTTATTTGATCAGCTACAAGGGGAATCGTTGTTCTCTAAGATTGATTTGATGTCCGGGTATCATCAGTTGAAGATTAGGGCATCAGATATCCCTAAGACAGCTTTTCAGACTCGATACGGGCATTATGAGTTCTTAGTGATGTCCTTTGGGTTGACTAATGCCCCTGCATCATTTATGGAGTTGATGAACAGGGTGTTTCGACCATACCTTGATTCTTTTGTGATTGTCTTCATCGATGACATTTTGGTTTACTCCAAGACTGAGGAGGACCATGTCCGACACTTGAGGATTGTACTTCAGAGATTGAGGGAAGAGAAGTTATATGCCAAGTTCTTAAAGTGTGAGTTCTGGCTTAATTCTGTGGCATTCTTGGGACACGTGGTGTCCAAGAAAGGTATTAGAGTAGATCCGGCCAAGATTAAGGCAGTTAGAGGCTGCACACGACCTACTTCTCCTACCGAGATTCAGAGTTTTGTGGGATTGGCAGGTTATTACCGACGATTTGTTCACAGTTTCTCTATTATTGCGGCTCCATTGACTAGATTGACTCGACAGGGTATGGGTTTTCAGTGGTCTGATGAGCGTGAGGAGATTTTTTAAAAGCTCAAGACATGTGTTGACTCTACTTGAGGAGGGTGTAGAATTTACTGTGTATTGTCATGCTTCAGGAGTCGGATTGGATGGTGTATTGATGCAGAAGGGGAAAGTGATTGCTTATGCTTCTAGGCAGTTGAAGTCCCATGAGAAGAATTACCCTACTCATGATTTGGAGTTGGCGGCTGTGGTATTTGTACTTAAGTTATGGCGTCATTATTTGTATGGGGTACATTGTGAGATCTTCACTGATCATCAGAGTCTTCAGTACATCTTTAGTCAGAGGGATCTAAACTTAAGGCAGTGTAGATGGCTTGAGTTGCTGAAGGACTATGATGTGACCATTCTATATCATCTGGGGAAGGCCAATGTTGTGGTCGATGCTCTGAGTAAGAAGACTCCTAGTATGGGGAGTCTTGCAGCACTTAGTATTGAGGAGAGACCATTGGCTAGAGATGTTCAGATGTTAGCTAACAGTTTTGTCCAGTTGCAGATCTCAGAGGAGAGTGATGAGATGATTGTTTTTATTGAGGCTCGGTCTTTTTTAGTCGAGCAGATCCGTGCGCACCAGTTTGATGATGAGAAGTTATGTCTCATTCGAGACAAAGTATTGAGAGAGAAGCCAAGGAGGCTGTCATTGATTCTGATGGTGTCTTGAGGATCGGAGGCAGGATTTGTGTGCCCAAGACGGGCGAGTTGACTAGACTGACTCATGAGGAGGCCCATTGTTCTCGATATTCCATCCATCCGGGAGCGGCGAAGATGTATCATGATCTGAGTCAACATTACTGGTGGTGTGGGATGAAGAGAGATATTTTAGACTTTGTTTCTAGGTGTTTGACTTGCCAACAGGTCAAGTGTGAGTACCAGCGTCTCGGGGGTGTATCTCAGAGGATGCCTATTCCTATTTGGAAGTTGGAGCGGATCACTATGGACTTTGTTATGGGTTTGCCTACCACAGTGGGTGGTTATGACTCCATTTGGGTTGTTGTTGACAGTCTGACCAAGTCTGCCCACTTCATTCCGATTCGGGTGAAGTATACGACAGAGAAGTTAGCCGAGCTATATATCAGTCAGATTGTGCGACTACATGGGGTCCCTGTTTCTATTATATCAAATCGCGGTTCACTATTTACTTCTCATTTCTAGAAGGCATTACAACATGGTTTGGGTACTTAGCTAGATATAAGTACATCCTTTCACCCTCAGACAGATGGTCAGTCCGAGCGAACGATTCAGGTGTTGGAGGACATGCTCCGAGCATGTGTGATCAATTTAGGTGCTAGATGGGATCGATATTTACCCTTAGCAGAGTTTGCCTACAATAACAGTTATCACTCTAGTATTCAGATGGCTCCATTTGAGGCGTTGTATGGCAGACGGTGTAGGTCTCTAATCGGTTGGTTTGATTTGACGGAGATAGACTCTTTGGATACTGACTTGCTTAGAGATGATATGGAGCAGGTCCGTATGATTCAGTATAGAATATTGACAGCCTAGAGTCAACAGAAGAGTTATGCAGACCGGAGAGTTAGAGCCTTAGTGTTTATGGAGGGAGATCATGTTTGGCTTAGAGTGTCACCCATGAAGGGTGTGATGCGGTTCGTCAAGAAGGGCAAGCTTAGCCCTAGATTCATTGGACCTTTTGAGATTTTGAGCCGAGTGGGAGAAGTGGCCTATAAGTTGGCCTTGCCACCTAGTTTGTCGGCAGTTCATCATGTTTTCCATGTCTCTATGCTTCGGAAGTATATTCTGGATGAGTCACATGTGCTTTCACTCGATTAAGTGGAGTTGGGTCCAGACTTGACATTTGAGGAGGAACCTATAGCTATATTGGACAGGCAGGTTTGGAAGCTTAGGACCAAGGAGATTGCTTCAGTGAAGGTGAAATGGAAGCACCGATCAGTGGGAGAGGCAACTTGGGAGACAGAGTCTGACATGCGTACCAGATATCCTCAGCTTTTTTAAGCTTCAGGTACTTTCTTTCACCTTCTGTTCGAGGACGAACATGATGTTTAGTAGTGGATAATTGTAGCGACCCTAAAAATAGATAGGTGAAACTAGAGCCTAATGTATGAATTTTTAAAGTTTAAGCATAAATTGGAGTTATGAAATTTTCCAAAATAAAAATTGGACTTTGCCTTAGTTTTATTTGGTAGGTCCATGTAGGCAAGGGGCGTTTTCGTAAATATTAATTATAGTTAAATTAAAAAGTGGGTATATTTTAGATTATTTCTAATTTCTATATATGGTATTAAAACTTTTAAAAA
>JAJOOE010002235.1:0-22609 GCA_036250405.1 Solanum raphanifolium
ATTACGCCATGTGGTGCTTGTGTGGCATGAGGCATTGGCAGGTCATGAGACAATGCTAGCATACTTATGCTTCCAAATTGATATTATTACGCCATGTGGTGCTTGTGTGGCATGAGGCATTGGCAGGTCATGAGACAATGCTAGCATACTTATGCTTCCAAATTGATATTATTACGCCATGTGGTGCTTGTGTGGCATGAGGCATTGGCAGGTCATGAGACAATGCTAGCATACTTATGCTTCCAAATTGATATTATTACGCCATGTGGTGCTTGTGTGGCATGAGGCATTGGCAGGTCATGAGACAATGCTAGCATACTTATGCTTCCAAATTGATATTATTACGCCATGTGGTGCTTGTGTGGCATGAGGCATTGGCAGGTCATGAGACAATGCTAGCATACTTATGCTTCCAAATTGATATTATTACGCCATGTGGTGCTTGTGTGGCATGAGGCATTGGCAGGTCATGAGACAATGCTAGCATACTTATGCTTCCAAATTGATATTATTACGCCATGTGGTGCTTGTGTGGCATGAGGCATTGGCAGGTCATGAGACAATGCTAGCATACTTATGCTTCCAAATCTCAGTTTGATAGTTTTGTTTGTGTTAACTAATTTTCTAGGGTTTTATTTATGGCACTGGGAGAAACATAATCAAACAATATTCAATTGGTCAGTAATATTACCCCTGATGTTACCGATGTTGGACTAATATCTCAGATCTAGAACTTTGGCCTGGTTGATAGAGTACCCACATATACCTCTCGCGGGTTCAATTTTATCAATTTTAGAAATATCAACGACTCCAAGGAGGCTAAAGATGCACTCCAAGGATCCTTCTTTCATGGAAATCCTCTTAGGGTCGAATTTGCTATGCCGGTTTGTGTTTTTGTTTTTCTCTAAATCGCCTTATCAAATTCGATCCTAAGAGGATTTCGATGAAAGAAGAATCCTTGAAGCACGTCTTTATTCTTCTTGGTGTCGTTGATGTTTCTAAAATTTATAGATCCAAAACCACGAGAGGTATATGTTGTTACACTAGCAAGTGATCCAAGTTTTGGAACAAAGACATTAGGGCAGCATTGATAATGTCAGGGGTAAGATTACCTAACCATAAAAGATTGTTTGATGGTGTTTCTCTTGGCGCCATTAGTAAAACTGTAGAAAACTACTCAACACCAACAAACCTATCAGACTAAGTTTCGACAAATAAGAAAAGAACGGAGATAATTTGTTGATTGCTTCTGAGAAGAAAATGCAATTAATAAGTGAAGTTTTGTAAATGACATTTCCTTCTTTAGGTTTTTATAACTTATAAGACAAGGAAAATAGATGTCTATTGTAAATATAGGATTATGCGAATCCAAATTTATAACTGGTCACATCTACTTCAGTTATATCAATAAATTGAGAAAGTTAACCATGTAGTTTATGTTTGTTATGTTTTCTATTAATAAGATGGTGGTATTAATCTTGTAAGGGTTCAACCCATCGATCATAAGAAAAAGAGAAGAAAGTGTGATCGAAGAGGAGCATATTAGAGATACATAGCCAGAAAGTGTTTGAAGGAACAATATGGAAACTGAGTGCATCCAGTTAAGATTCAAAAAAGTCTCTTGAGATGCAAGTCTGAGCTCTGGCAAGACCATAGGAAGCAACAAAAAGCAAAGACACCCGGTGAAACCTATTCTAATCTGATTTCATTTTTTTCCTAATCTAGTTGGCCTAGTTTTTGGGCCTATTCCATCTGATAGATTTTTGGACCTCTGTCCAATATTTTATTTTTATCAATATACAGGCAACAACTTCTTTAGTTTTTTTTAAAAAAAAAAGTTTCTTGGCAAGTCGTTCTCATTCTTTATAATAAGATGTATAACTTTTTAAAGGGATTGGATAAAGACGTGTTAGTTGTGACCTTAGTTACGATAATTTATTATGCACACATTCCCTAGATCTTCAAACTTGAAACAATTACTTCACTAAGTCGGGGAGAATTATTTCTTCATCTTTCACATTAATTGGTAATTAATTAAACTTATACATAATTTAGACCAAAAATTTTCATACTAACATTCTAAATCAAATTAATAAATAAAACAAGCATTCAAACTTGATTAAGACGATTAGAAAGAACAAAAGTATGTAACATCATATCAATTAAGAGTGCCTCGGAAATTTAAGAAACAGGGCTACACCCGAAGACTCTTTTAAACATATTTGTGGGAATGGTTCACCTTTCAAGATTGGTTTCTTTGGTTGGAGTTTGGACTGCTAACGTTCCTTTTGCAGCAGTCATGGCTACCTGGAATCCTAATATTTCTCAACTATATACTTGTTGCTCAGATCCTTTTAGAAAAACTATTGAACACCTTTTCTTACAAAATGAATTCGCCTCTATTGTGTGGAGGTACTACGATTGGGCAGTAAGGATTGCAGGACCACTAATACATGTGAGATAGCCTTTCAAAAAATGGTGGGATACTCAAGGGAATAACAGACTAAAATAGGTGTATTAGGCCATTCCAATTCTCATACTATTTGTTCTTTGGAAGAGGAGAAACATGGTAATACATGGAGGCTCTTATTCTAGAGGCAAGATCATCTCGGAAATTAATTCTCACATTTATAAGTTTGCAAATTGAGGTTTGATTGGGTTGTGAATAGTCTAGAAACTTGGGCTCAGATAGTTGCTCAACTTAATAGCTACAAGCCTAGTTTTTAATACAAAATTGTTTAATGGTATCCTCCTCCTTCTAGATGATTAAAATATAACACTGATGGTGCTTCCAAAGGGTAATCCTGGTCCTAGTTCAGCTGCTTTATTTGTGAGAGATCATAATGGTAATCTAGTAGGGGCTAACAGTGTGAAGTTGGTTGATTCTTCTAAGTTCGTGGCTGAGGCAATTACTATTAGAGAGGGTTTGCAATACTGTTTAGATAAACATTTTCATCAAAGTATTATAAAGACTGATTTTTTGTCGATGGTTAATATACTTAATGGAGACCGGGATTCACCCTAGAGTGTGAAAATGGAAGTCAATTCAATTAATAGAATCGGTAATACTACATCAGTTAGAGTATAACACTCATTCAATGTGGGAAATACTCTTGTTGATTTTTTTGATAACCTAGTTTTTGTTTTTGCAGGTACTTATGAATTCAATTCATTTCGATAAGTCCCAACAACAGGCAAGAAGATAATAAATCTTGACAAATGTAACACTCCATACATAAGGATCAAGTACACAGACTCTCCGAGTGCTAATTAGATTCTCACATGTCAATTACCAAATAATAGTAAGATATACAAGTATTCGAAAAGAAGCACGTAGTAGTTCACAATCGAAGCATAACTATAACAAACTTTTAACATTTGAAGCTACTTTGGTTGGTTAATAGTATCACGCACTTGGTGAGAGCATAGAGGTGTCCAGATTTCAAAAAATTAGGACTCAAAATTTGTCAGTGGTGCATTCGATTGTTGATAGCTCCTATTTGCTTCCTCCACTAATCCAATTTCCCCAAAAGGTTTTATAGTCCCATAAATCATATAAGCAAAATTGAGTTAGTTGTCTAATTCAAGGGTCTAATATTTAGATGGTGGTATTCATCTCTTTATGGAATTCAATCCATCAAAGATTAAACTAGAGAAACAGAATTCTACCCCTTTTCGGCCGACGTGGCACTATCCTTGAAAAAATTGTCAACACGCATTGGGCCCACAAGATAAGACCACGTAGGCCGAAAAGGGATAGAAAATTATATATAAAATAAGTTCAGGGGGTAATAGGACCTTAGTAAAGGTTAGGTGTGTCTCAGGGATTTTGGGCATAGGCTGGGGGGATACGTATGCATTTTCCCTATTTGTAGTCAATGAATCTGATTGAGGTTTGTCCTTTATTATTAGTATATGTAAGGTGGTCATTGGGTCTTAATACTTCTTTTTTACAATTTTTTTCTAAATTTCATTCTCTACCTTCATATTCTTCTAAGTCTATTTTTAAGGGTTTCATTAATTTTATCCCTTTATTTCCCATTAGTCCTACTGCATCGTCTATTTTAATTTTCAATTTTTAACTGCTATTATTGGCTAATTTCCCAATGAAGCGAATGCATACTAGCAGATTATTTCTGCAGTTCATTTCCTCGTAACCTCTAGTTTGAATTCCTATTTTTATATATTTACCGAATTCATTTGAATTAATCATGAAATCTGGACTGTAGTAAAATATTCCTCCATTGTTGGTCATATCTACTTCTGTTAAACCTATTATGGATCTTTTTGATTCTGACCATCTATTGTCGTATAGAGTAATTAGTACTTTAGTACCTAGATTTTTCCTAGTTAAACCCTTAAGTCCTATTACTACCAACCCCAATGCATAAGATTCATTCGTCTTTTTTGTATTTCTTTCATAGATTCCTTGCTAACTAAACTTATATTTTCACTATTGTTTTCTGATACACACAACTATTCTTACCTATAATGTTTGTATAACTGTGTTGTTAAACAAAATAGTCATGTATTACACAATACTTGTGGATTTAACAGTCTTAATCTATTTTGTTGGAAAATTTCTATATTTTTGTCTCTATATATATATATATATATAAGAGAACCTTAGGCCCGCCTACATGGCGCCACCACAAACCATAATTTATTTTTAATTTATTTATTTTGAAAACTAGCCTTACACTTTCATGAAAAGTTGAGACATTTATGAAAAGTTTCGAATTTCATGTAAAGTTGTTACAAGACTCTATCTATGTAATTCCTCTTGAATCTTCATGTCTTCTCGTGTGGTGAGATAGGCATTTCTATCTAAGTTGAACTTGGAAGTGAACCCTATTCTCAAGCGGGCTCCTGCTTCTTAAAATTTAAAGTTGACTTTGTACCTTAAGCGAGCTGTAAAGATTGAAATGTTGACTGTCCTTATTTTCTAGAAGGGTTCATGAGATTAAAGTTTTACACTAGTTTAAATAAGAAAAACTTGTGAATATGAATCAAATATGGTGCTTAGATTGTGTATCATGACTTTAAACGACACTCGAGCTTAGTGGCAATGCTTCCACAAGGCTTTAGATTATTAAAAGTAAACTCCATTCTTCACGAAGCTATGTTAAAATAATCCTATTATTCAGAAGAAATTTTGTTAAATTAAATATTATTTTCCAGGAGGGTCTGACTAGTTTCATTTTCTAGGTGGGTCCTGCAAATCTTTTTTTTAAAAAAAGAATCCTACTAAATTAAGTTCCATTTTATAGGAGAGTCTTACTAATCCATTTTTCAAATGAGGGTCCTATTCATCCCATTTTCTAGGAGGGTCCTACTAAATTTCATTTCCTAGGTAGATTTTGCTAATTCCATTTTTTAAGAGGGTCATGCTAGTCAATTTTTTAGGAAGGTCCTGTTAAATCCTATTTTCAAGAAGGCCCTTGCTAATCCAATTTTCTAGGAGGGTCCCGCTAATTTCATTTTTCACGAGGGTCTTTCTAAATCTCATTTCCAAAAGGGTCCTATTAATCACATTTTCCAAGAGGATATGCAAAATTCCATTTTTCAGGGGGGTGGGGGCGGGGGTCTTGCTATTCCTATTTTCTAGGAGGGTCCTACTAAATTAAATATTATTTTCTAGGCCGGTCCTTTTAATCCCATTTCCCAAGAGAGTCTTACTACACTAAATACAATTTTCAAAGAGGGTCATGCAAATCCAATTTTTCAAGAAGGTACTGCTAAACTAAATCCTTTTTTCCAACAGGTCCCTGGTACATCCAATTTTCCAAGAGACCCCCACTACATCTCATTTCCAAGAGGGTTCTACTAAGCTAAATCCCATATTGCAGGAGGGTCTACTAAATCTCATTTTCCAAGAGAGTTCTACTAATCCAATTTTTCAAGTGGGTCATGCTAAACTTAATCTCTTTTTCTGGGATAGTTCTACTATTTTAATATTCAAGGAGTGTCCTGTTAAACAAAATTTCATTTTTCAGGAGGTCTCTCTATATCTCATTTTCCACGAGGATCTTGCTAAACTAAATCTCATTTTCCATGAGGGTATGCTAAGCTAAATATAATTTTCCAGGGAGTCCTAGTTATCTTATTTTCTAGAAGGGTCCTGCTAAATTAAGTTACATTTTTCAAAATGATTATGCTAAATTACATCCTATTTTTCAAGGAGGTCCTGCTAATTTTCTTTTTTCAAGAGGGTTCAGCTAAATTAAATCACATTTTCTAAGAGGGTCTTCTAATTTAAGTCTCATTTTCCACACTCTAGTACCTTTTTGCCCTCCTCGGTACTGCTAAATAAAGTCCAATTTTTCAAAGAATTCTTGGTAGATTAAATATCATGTTTCAAAAGGAACCTGCTTAATTTCATTTTTTAGGAGGGTCCTGCTAAACCCATTTTTCAAGAGGGTCTTTCTTCAAACAACTTTGAGACGAAGAATGGAATACTCTCCTCACCCATGGAATATGCTTCAGATTAAGATTGAGACAAAATTTTCCATGTGGCAACATGCCACTGAGTTCAATTTTCTTTTTGGATTCTGATTGTTTGAAAATAACAACCAATAAATATACTACTAAGATATTAAATATAAGAAAAATTAAAGAACATATTTTTTCTAATTTTTCTGTTTCCCTTAAAAAAAAAATTGAAATAAATTAGCAAAGTGGGACTAGTTGGACCTTACTTTAAAATGGGATATAATTTAGTGGGACCCTCCTAATTAATAGGATTTAGTTTAACATAACATCATGAAAATGGAGTTTACATTCAATATCAAAAGCCATGTGGATACTTTGCTACAAAGCTCGAGTGTTGTTCAAAGTCTCAATAAATAATCTAAGCACCATCTTTTATTCGTATTAATTTTTTTCTTACTTAAACTTGGGAAAAATTGTTATATTTTTGTAGTTTTCTTTGATCTCAGGAACCCCTCTAGGAAATAATAAGGGCAATCAACATTCCATGCTTAAGATCTCACCCGAATAACAAAGTCAACTTTCAATTTCTAGTAGCAGGAGCACTCTTTGAGAAGATGAGAAAACAAGATGAATACTTGGGACTTTTGGTCTAGCCATATCTGTCAAAATGAGCAAACAAGATGAATGTGGTTGCAAAGGGTTAGCAAAATATCAAGTTTCAAAACGGTGAATAAAAGCTCGCCAACCTATTAGGCGAGTCACCGAAGTCATTCAGCGACCTGTAAATTGCTCGTCCAAAGTAACAGAACAACACAACAATAAATAAGAACAACTTAGTGAGACAAAAGACGATTCCGCGAATCGCCAAACAAAATCGGTGGTACACATGGGTCTTGCCGAATGTTACAAAAAATTTAGCAAAAATTACACTTCACAATGGCGATGCTAAGGTTGTTCGGCGAGTCACCCAGTCAACTTAGCAAGATCAAGTGTATCGCCAAAAGTTACATAACAAAATAGAAATATTTCATGGCAAAAAGGCGATAAGAGGAGTCAGTCAGCGAACCACCAAGTCATTCGGTGAGCTCGACTAAGCTCGCCAAATGGCCCATCGTGCAAGATTTTTACCCCAATCCTCAATACACAACCTACAATAACCAAATTTAAGCCCCAATCTATGCAATTCAAGTCTAACCCAAACTATAACCTACCCTGGGGTACTCAGACTTCCCCCAATTTACCTAGATTCGACAAAACAACGTGTTTTCCGTTAAGAACGATGTTACCCGATCAATCATTTGGCGAATTTGAGCTATTTGGTGGAATTTGGGTTACTCGGGCTTCACTCACACAAAGCCCAACATGCAAACCCGCAATTTAAGCAATTTAAACAAATTTAGGCTAAACACATTATCTAACATTCTCGATTACCAAAGAATATTCAACAATCGATTAAGCATGGAAAGACACACAAAAGATCCAACAACTACTCACTAGCATGCTAAGAACACATCATGAAATTAAGGCTAATTCAGGACACCAACCTTAGAATTAGACAGGTAAACGATTAAGGCAAAAGCAAAGGCGAGCAATGCAACGAATTCCAATCACACAATGACACTCACACAAAAATTAGTAAAATCGAAGATCTGAAATGTAATTGTTAGAGTGCAAGGGTCAAAAATTTCAAAATACAAATTAAAAATGGTTTAAAGCTTTTGACCCTTCAATTCGTGTCAAGTTTTGCGAGGGTTACTAACAACACCGATCCACTCGGTGAGCCGCATAGTGGACCTTAGCCCGCCAAAATTTACAGAATTTGAGCCCTTCAATTCGTCCAAAGGGTGATTCACGGTGGGCTCGCTGAACTACTATGTGATGCACTGAGTGGGTTTCGAGCTTGCCCATTTGCCTATTTCTACCAAACTTCAAATTTTCAACCTGCACGTCCAACAAACGTTATTCAAACAACCCAAAATCAAAATTGGGTTGCCTCTCAAGAAGAGTCTTATTTAACGTCGTTGCACGACGTAACCATGGCATCATACCTCATTTTTTAGTTTACCGAAGTACCACTTGGGAGCCCCCCCTTTCGACCTTAAATTTAAATTAGCCGAGATCTAACCCATCTGCGTTTTAAACAGCTTAATCGATACCAAGTGTGAAGTGACCATTTGGTTAAGAGAAGAGAAGTCATCTTTCATTCCCTTTAGCACCTCTTACGATCCTTCAACTTTGTTCAAAATATGAACAAGCATATAGTCGATCTTGAATTTTTTAGGATCAAGCCTTGGTTCTTTCGGCTTTGGACGTTTATGAGGAGGTACATAGTGATCTTTTTTCCCATTTCTATGTCTCCAGTTTGTGCCACAATCATGCCATTCACGATCTCAGTCTCTCCATCAATAATCTCGGTCTCCATTCCAAACTGGATTTCCCCCCGACCTTGGATAACTCAGATAGGAAGTTTTAGCTTGGTTTTCCAAGAAATGCACTATTTCATTGTACATGGCCTCAAAGTGTGCTTCATTAGGGTTTACACCACTATTAATACTAAGTGCATTCACAGCCTTGTACCCACTTCCCATGATGTGCTTCATCAATAGGTCCATTTGGGTCATCATCATGGCCATGTTTTCATCACGCTCTTGGTTATTTTCCATTTGTTCTTTTTCCAGCCCAAGATTCAAAAGAGACACCTGATCTTCTCTTGTGTACAATGTACGATTATTTTTTGTCATATCATCAATGAGGGCTGATGCAATGTCAAACAGTTGTCTCATGATTCCACTTCGAATGAGTTGGTCTATAGCACTAATGAGTCGGGGATTTTGACTCATTTTGTGGCTTAATATTCAAAGTTTTAGTGTCTTGCATGCCTATTTTATGCTCTAAACAAATGTTAAAATGTTATTTTGCAGTAATGTTGGCAAAATATCAAGGTAGGGTATAATCAAGAAAAAAGGAGCGAAAGAGCTAAAAAAGTTGAAGGAAAACAAAGCTTATACAAGCCAAAGCCACTCGGTGAATTGCCAAGTGGAGCTTTTGCTTGCCAAAAGTTCCAGTAGGCCAGCCCATGAACAAGACCAACTTGGCGAGCACAACTGATGGTTCAGTGACGTGCCGAATGGATCGGCGAGGCAGACCTTGATCGCCTAAAGTTAAAACAAAGAAAGCATAAAATGCCAAGCAAAGAAGGCGAGGGAAAGGGCACTCGGCGCATGGCCGATCACATCAGCGAAGTCCAACTTACTTCGCAAAGTGACTCCGATGCTGAAATTCTGGGAACGTATAAATGAAATTTTGGAAAAAAGAAAAATAGTTCCCACATTGTCCAGTTCTGGGTTTTTTTCATCCTAAACACTGTTTTTACACTTTTGAGTAGAGATTTGGGGTTGGTTTTTAGCTTCAATATGAGCATTTGGAGACTTGTGGATGTTTGCCCAATCTCATGTAAAACATAGTTGGTAATGATTGCTTGTCCTTTATTATGTTTTGCTAAAACCCCATTCTTAGGGTGTAATTATGCAGTTGAATATTTCAATTAGCTTATGGGTGTTAGTATTTATTGATTTTATTATTGATTTGAAGTGGTTCAATTAATAGTTTTGGTTTTAATTGATGAATTGTAGTTGAAAATTCAATTCTAGTTTAGCATTATAAGCTTGCTTGAGAAAGAAGTATTAGATTTAAAACTTTTAATTGATGATTGTAGTGATTGTGTTGTTGCGGATTTAGATTGAGAAAGTGGGTCTAAATGCAATCATACTAATCTAGCTTGAAAAAGTAGATTGATTGAGGTATTGAGTTGTTTGTATGTTTTGTGCTTGTCGAGGTTCGAATGAACTCACTTGATTTGTGATAGTTGATTGAGAAATAGTTATTGCACCTAAGGCCTAGCCTTCCCTCTGAAATTCAATGACTTTTAGTAAATAATAATCAGCCATTTAGCAAAATTGGCATTAGATTATCACACTCCCTAGAAACCCTCTCTACTTATTTACTACTGGTTATTTGTAGTTGTTAATTATTCACCCAAATCCCACCCCGCTCATTTGACATTGATTGTCAAACCCTTGCTATTTATTTTATTTTTTGCAAAAATGTCTACTTCTACAAACGGTTAGAAAACCATTTTATAACGTAAGCAAAATCATTACCGTATCACTCCTTGTGGGATCGACCCCAACTCTTAGTTGGATTTATACTTGTTAGAGACTGCCTACACTTAGAATGGGATGTAGTGTAGTTGAGCATTATAAAAAATAACACCGCTACTGGGGAGTAGTGTTTTGAATTCTTTTATTGAAGTTTAGTCATGAACTAATTTTGTTGTAGTTGAATCAACTTATTTTTGTTCTTTGTTGGCTACTCTTAAATAGGTGAAGAGATGAGTGTTAACGGGCGAAATGCCAGTGAACTTTGGAACAATAATGGCATCTGTAATTTGCACGATGTCAATGAACATCAGTTGGGAAGTGTCAGTGCTATTCGAGTACTTCCGACTGTGGGCAATGTAGTGTTTCATGTGACCAGCACTATGTTGCAACTGTTGGAAATGAAGGGTCTCTGTGGTGGTCTTTCTACTGAGGACCCTCATGACCACATATGAAAATTTGTGGATGTGTGTGGGCCGTTTTCTTTAAAGAACATCACTCAGGAGTCAGTCCGACTTCGTTTGTTTCCCTTTTCTCTAATAGGGGATGCAACGAAGTGGTTGGCTGATTTAAGAAGGGAATCAATCACTTCTTGGGAGGAGCTCACTAATGTGTTTTATGTAAGGTTTTCCCTCCCTCGAAGATGGTGAAGTTGAGGGATAATATTCAAAACTTTAAGCGAGTGGATGGTGAAACTATAAAGGAGACATGGTTAAGGTTCCAGAAGTTTTTTCTCCAATGTCCAACTCACAGAATACTGAACAATGTGTTGTTACAATACATCTACCAAAGCCTCAATTCAATCAACAAGGGTGTGGATAACAACTTGTTTGAGAAGGAATCATGCAACAATGTAACCCTTTGACATAGTATCTACTCCTCTTGATGAGATGACAAAAATCAATCGTGATTGGTACAATAGGGAACATCAGACTTCGTCTTTAAATATTTGAATGACAAAGGAACAAATGAAAAAGAACCAAGAGTGGGATGAAAACATAACTAAGATAATGACCCAAATGGACCTATTGACGAAACATTTCATGGGAAGTGTTTCTAAGGCTATGAATGCAGTCGAAGTTAGTGGAGTGAACCTTGATGAAGCACACTTTGAAGCTATCTACAATGAAGAAGTGCATTTCTTGGAAAATAAGGAAGGATGTTTTCGTCTGAGCTATCCAAGGCCGGACGGGAATCAAAGTTTGAATAGGGATCACGATAAAGGTTGGAGAGACCGACATAGGGAATTGCGTTATTGGGGTATGAATTGGAGAGAGAGGGATGGCGACAAATGACGATATATACCTCCCTATGAGTGTCAAAATCCAGAAAAGCCAAGGGTTGATCCTCCAAATTTCCGCACCAAATATATGTTTGCATGCAATCTCAACAAAGTGGAAGGATCAGACAAGGTGCTAAAAGAAATATAAGATGAAGTCTCTTCTCTAAACCAAATCGTTACCTCATATTTGATATCAATTAAGCAACTGGAATACATATGGGTCAAATTTTGACTCATTTAAATCCAAGACCAAAAGGAGGTTTACCGAGTGATACCATGGTTAACCCAAAGAACGAAGCTTGACAGCGTGTCTCCGTCGTGCGATGACGTTAAATAAGGCGCTTCTTTGGAGGCAACCTATGTTTTTAGTTTTTTAAGTTTTTTTATTTGAACAACTGTTATTAGATGTGTAGGTTGAATATTCGAAACTTGGGAGAAATAGGAAATTTGGCAAGCTCAAGTACCATTCGGCAAGTCGCCGAAAATCGACCAATCGATGTGGATCACCTTTTTGACAAAAACCAAAGGGTCAAAGTTCTGGTAACTTCAGCTAGAAAAATTTATATTCGGCACATTGCCGTGTGGGCCGACGACATAACATTGCCGATCAAGACGTGAACCGAAAGGTCAAAAGGGTTTCAAACCGTTTTAATTTCAAAACTCTCCATTATTTTGCATTTTTCGACTCTTGCATTTTTATACCCTCATTTTAGATCATACTTCTTGTCAATTTTTTGTGTGGGAATCGCCACATAGTTGGACATTATCTCTCTTGCTTGCTATCTCCTCTGCATGCACTTGATATTTGTCTACTTTTGAGGTTGGTGTCCCGAACATGCTTTAGTTTCTTTGACATAATCGAAGCATGTGCATATAATTTTCAAGTTGTTTTTGACCATGTAACCTTTACTGTGATTCCTTACTGCATGTTTTAATATTACTATTATTATCAGTTCCTTTTCATTAAGTAATATTTATTTTTTATAGTTAGTGCCTTAGTGGATAAGTTTGGTTGATTTAGAGATTGTTTTAGCAAATGTGATGTTGCCATTGAGTTTTCCTCTAAGAGTTTGTTTCTATTTTGAGTATTTAGTTTTCATTATGTTTAGTATTAATCAAAAAATAAATTGGTCTATGAAGAAATTACAGTCAATTTCCAAGGCCTCCCATGCTAATAAGACGAGTTTTTATTTTGAAGTTATTATTTAATTCATTTATTTTTATTCATATTTATTTCGTACTAACACTTACTAAGTGTCTCTACATGTACCCGAAGTTGTTTCCCATTGAAGCTATTCGAATGAAATTCGAATTATATTGTTTATATTGATGTTAGGCAAACATTAGGTTGTGTCTTATATTATTGTTTTATTTTATTACTGGTGTATATTGCATGTTTATTATAGTTGTATATTATATTTATCTCCTCCTCAATTTTTAAAAATGAATGCAGTTGGGACCCCCTGAACTTAATTTTTTTTGTAATTTTATACACCTTTTGTCTTACGTGGCACACTCCGTCACTCCACAATTGAGGCGCGTGAGAGAAATTTGAATGCCACATAAGCCAAAAAGGTGCATAAAATTACAAAAAAAATGGTTCATGGGGGTAATAGGACCTTAGTTTAGTTAAGGTGTATCTCTGAGATTTCAGTCATAGTCTAGGGGGGTACTTCTACCTTTTCCCTTATTTGAATAAAGTAGGGAAGTAAACAGAATGACGACTCATCTTGGGATATAGAGGTTCTAACCATTATCAGTTCTTTTTAAATTGAGGAGTCATTATTTTATTGTATTATTTGTTATATCTTGTATATTTTATTGATTATTTGTATATTGTAGTTGTCATTTATTCATTATTTGTTTAATTATATGTATGTTGGAATGGCATCATCAAATATTTCCGCCATTTGGCATTTTTATTTCTTACTTAATGGATGATTATGCAAGCCACCGTCGTTTGTTATCCAAATTATTTATTGGGGTACCCTGGGGAATGTAGTTGACCACTGGATGGTCAACAGTTGCAAACTTCCCCAGCCGAAGTTGCAACTTGGGTCACCGGTCCACTTTAAATAAAGCCTTCTCTTATTCAACTAGCGTAGAGCGAAGCCCAATCCTTGATTTAGCGCATTGACCTAAGATGACCCAACACCCAAGGCATGTTGGGCCCATTAGAAATACCACCTTGAGTCTAAAACGGCCACCGGCCTAAATAGACTATCATAATCGTGTATTTAAATTTGAAGGATGTATACGTCATTTAATAATTCATAGTCTCTTGGAGTTGGGGGTTTATTTTAATAGCGTACTATATTTGTAGAAGGATCTTTACAACCTATCATTCTTTAAAAAAAGTGTTAACATTTGAAAAATGACAAAATGTTCAAGAAGGAAGGACCTCGATGCAGGCTTAGTTTAGGATTGTACCCTTGCATGAGACCGATTATTTGTATCAATTTTCCCTCATTTTGTAACCCTATTTGATTCATTCATAAAATTTGTATAAAATGTTATTGGGGGAAATGAGATGTTGTCAAATGACGTAATACATCATTCAAATTGATAGGCCTACCCTTGGCAGCAAAGGGTCACATATTTGTAGAGGACGAGCAATAACTGTTTGTATGTCATGTGATATAATTGCGTTTGTCATCAATCAAAACAGTGCTTATGTGTTTAATTAATTATTTACGTGATATTTTGTATTATCCATTATGAACACAAGCTAACACTTTAACCTTTTGAGTTTTTCTTCCTTTTTAGCGAGATCTTAATTTATGTCAGAATTTGAAGGTCATTTCTCATCCCTAATTGCAAGTAATAGGAGGACTCACGAAATTTGATTCTTTAGAGTTCACAAGACATTAATATCCAGTCAAAAAGACAAATAAGGGGAGTCTTTGTCTAGGTTGCACTCATATATACTTTGTTATGTATCTTGCATGTCGGCCCTCCTCTCACCAATTTCTCATATTTATGCTGGGAAACCATCCCCGACAATAATTGGGGATGGTAGTAATAATGTATAGTTTTTATGAATAATTCGGAGAACACACAGTTCGAAGAGACTTCCAAAAAAGAATACAACAATTGGTTACTATAAAATTGAGAGACCACATTCGACGGATAGTGCAAAGATCGATAGTTAAGAGGATATAAGAATTGCTCTGAGTTTATCTAAATCTTGAAATTATTTTATGCCGTATATAAATGAACTACGCATACCTGATTCTCATATCAATGAGATACGTAGGACACCCTTCTTGGGTTCGGTATTATTTTTTGCAAAAGCAAAAAAAAAAATAGTTTGTGCATATTTTAGGGTCATATCTGCATGAACTACGCACACTCGATTCTCATCTTAGTGAGATACATAGACATCCCTTCTTGGGTTCGGTATTCATTCTTTCAAATAATAAAAAAAGTGTATATATTGTAAGCGTTATGTATTCAGCTCATTTGAGACCAATGTAGTTAGGAGTACGTAAAAATGTTTTATATGATGGAGAATATTGACTTTGTGATAAATCATAGATTCTTTTGGTACCTTTCAGTTGTACTTTAATGACGCTTGAAAATTCTCTTGTAGACATTCAAGGTAAGAGTAAAACCAACATCATTGTTTCAATTGCATTGTGTGGTGAGCTCTTAGATCAAAATTCAATTATATTGCACTGTTAATCTAGAACTTGGCCTGAATGTTTTTCGAGGTGAAATCTCGAGTAATGTTTGGTTTGGGAAAGGATTGTAGGCCTTTTTTACCCGATTGTGCCTTTCGAAGCCTACCAAATGAAATTTATCCCTTGTTTTCCCACTTTGAGCCTGAAGCCTTTTCTTTTGACAACCACATCTTAGTCATTACCCTTCTAAGTGCTTACATGCACTATCCCTCTCTTGGCCCAACCTTCTTGAGCGCACCAAAGATATGTAGAATATAAGAGATGATCCAAATTTGAAGATGCGAAAGTCAACAGATATAAACTCTCTCAAAGTCAAGAAAGCTAAAACAACTTCTTAGGAAAGGAAAAAAGAAAGAAAAAAACACCCCTACCGAGTCAATGAAAGAACAGAATAAAAATATTCCAACAAAACAATAGAGAAAAATTCAAAAGAAAGGGGTGGAAAAAAGAAAGTCCCAACAAATAACAACTCAAAGAAGTAGAAACAAAAGAAAGGGGTGAAAAAAAGGAGAAGCTCCAACAAATAAGGATAAAGAAGAAGTCGAAAAAAGGGAGGACAACAAAGAGGATCAGAGGCCAAAGGCGTATCAACGGTCAAAAGAAAAAATTTTGGTGTGACTCTCAAGGAGGAATTAAGTCATTCTTATTCCAAATAAATATCCTACCCGTCCCTAAGCCTACATTACAAGCCAATAACAAGTCCTACATGATCTCATTCCAAATGTTTTCATATTAATGGAGATTTTCATAAGGGTCAAGCATATGGTATCATAGTTGCATGCATTGAACATTCTTATGAGTGTGAGTGCACTTTGAAAAATGTCCTCAAATCAAACGCTTCAAATATATGTGAAATAGGACTTTTCTTTGTTGTGAGGGCACTTGAAACATGAGGAACGGTACAATTCAAAACGTATGTTTGAAGAAAGATGAACAAAACTTTTTGATACTTAAGTATGTTTGAAGTACCACTTGAAGCTGTGGGAAATACCTTGAATTCAATCTCTGTTAGAAAAAAGAAAAAAAGAAGAAGAAGAGAGATTTACATGCAATCCTAACTGTTGGTACCGTATGTAGTCAAGATTATACTATCTTCTCACATTCTTTATTTTTCATTCAAAAAAAAAAGGCAACCGCCCATCTTTAATTTCTTCCAAAGAAATTGTTTTTAGATTCCCTAAATAATGTTTGCATTTCCTTTTAAAATTAATTTGTACATTGTAAAATGTGACATTAGGCTAATCTCGTCAATATGAGACGCCTATTTTACTTTATTGGGTCATTCGTTCCAATAATGTTACATAACTTTTGTCTTTAGGCTTTGAATATTGCAATGAATATCATTTTTCTATTTCATCATATTTATATTGTACATTTTCTGCTGGTGACCTTCTCTCAAATTGTTTGCAGTACAGATCATCTACAGGAATGGAAGAACATTTGACCTGATTTCTGGCTCAACAGGTGATGGCTCGGTCATACACCCAGTGTGGTTTTCTTTTCTTCTTGGAATAAAATCTTGGACAAAATTTTTGAGATTTAAGATCTCAAAAATTGACAATAAAAATGTTATCACCAGCAAGTCAAGATTGGGAATGATTTCGAGATTTGTCAAAAGATCTAGTTGGGAAAGAATTTTTGAGGAAGACCTCAAAATTTCCAACAAGCACTGTCAAAAGTTCCACAGTCAAATTCAAATGATCTCCAGAATTGCTTGAAGTTCAAAGTCGACTTCAAAATCTCCAGCATTGCAATAATGGAGAAAAATAAATTCAGGATGTGAGCCACCGGCTCCTCGTACAAACCGCCAGTAAGACATGAGTCACAACAAATAAAAAATATTCAAGAGTAAAATGATGGTTGCTCCCATGTGTCAAGGTTATAGTGCATTTTGTACATATTCTCTTTTAAAGAATCTTGACTCAAGGTTTCTTGACTAAGTCACTAGCTAAGACAACATTGTGTCTACTAATCGTTCCTTTTTAAGTACAGGAACATGTGAAAGCATTGAGAGGATGACACTTTCAAGACAATCATCGAGTCATCCACATCGTTACAGTTGGAAAATGATCGAGCCACCCACCTCATACTTTTTGACACGAAATTTTGAAAAATAATCAACCATTACATTGCCAGTATTTTTCATGGTTTCTAAAAATAGTTTCTTTAAATTATTTTTCATTGTAGAAGCGCACGACAAAGTTGAGTATATTTTTTCATTTTATGTATTTGTTCTTTTAGACTACAAACAACTCAAATATGTAAAGATGACACATAAATATATAACATTCAATGAAGAGAAATGATATCTCGAGATATAAATAAGGATAAAATAGTCAAAAATAATTTCTCATGGATGGTTATTGAGTTGTGTAAAAATATCACGCAAGATAATTTGACGTGTAAGGGGTAGAAAAAAGAACTGGATTTGTTATCCAGGCTTAGAGAAACATAGTACTTGGGACATGGCACTTTCCGTAATAAGAACCCTATGTTTAGACCATTTTAAGCTCAAAAAAATCAAAAAATTGTTTCACCTCAAGATATTTGAGGACTGCCAAAGACTTTTTCAATTTTCAGTAATTATAATTCTTTGTTTAAGGGATTGATGGATTTCTTTCATCCTACATAAGATGTCTCGAGGCCTAAGACCATAGAAATTCCTAGTGGGCATTTTCTCTTTAATAAGTCCTACACATTGTGATGATTAATCGAACCAATGAGTACAAAATACTAAATAGTTAAACAAGAATTAAGGAAACAAAAGGAAAAGAGAGACAACAGAAAGTTAAACGAAGAGTATTGAATTAAAAAATTCAATTCAGAACACCACTGAAACATCTGGCGCAATGAGCTACCCCAGCATCTTCATGTCTTCCAAGATAAAGCTACCTATCAACATATCTCCTAAACTGTGGCGCAACAATAACATCCCATGCAGGCTTACTAGCAGATGCTCCTGCAGTTCCTACCACTCTACTTCGTGGCTGTAAATTACTCAAACTTGTAATAAGGTCATTTGTTAAAAATGAACTTGGCTGGGCAACCTGAGAGGATGTTATCTCCTGTGCATCCACATATCGAGGTAGATAAGACTCTGGTGGTAAGAATATGCCACTAGGTGAAAACTTTAAAACAGCACCATAAGGACATACCGGACCATCAACTTTCAAAACCATCCTAATAAAGTCTGACGGTGCCACCAAGAACATGTTGGTTCATCACCAAGTTTCACAACCCCAATGCGATCTCTTGAACTCTAGTAACTCAAAATATCTATCAATGAGGAAAAATCTTTGTCAGTATTAGGCAAGAAGAATACAAATGGTTAACCTGGCAACAACCTCTTAATTGTGTTTAGTCAAATTGTCTAACCCCGTTTCGGTTGAGAAATCGATTACAGGGCTGCAAAAAGAAAAGTTTCCGCACTTGAATGTAGCTAACAAGATCCATACAAAATAGTTAACTTTTATAAGAATTATTTATACTTTACTAATCAAAAGAAAGATCAAACATGTATATATTCTCTACAAACAACATTTCTTGACACAATTTAGGAATGAGTTTCATAAAAAAATTGATAAGTCATAGATACATCTCAGATTCTATACTTTCCCCGATAGGAACATAGACAACACGACACACAGATGTTCCATTCTTGGTGATAATACCATACCATAAATAGTAATGTCCAGAATAGTGTTGTCCTGGAGAAATTCTTGCATCACCATTGTTTTCTTGACTGACTCTTCCAAGACCTAGAGGAACATTTCTACCAAATGGACCCAAACCATATTATTCATCCAACAGAGGATCTCGATCACTTGTTCTTTTCTGAGGATAAGAAGTATCATTTTCCCATTTGATCATAGATCTTACAGTTTCCCTTCTACGTTGGCTAGAACTAGTAATTACTGGTCTTGAAATAACATTGTTAAACCTTCGCTGAGCTCTCAAAGGTCTAGTTGGGATGTCGGAACCATAGCGTGGCAAACATCAAGATATGTTGGCCTCAAATGTATCTAGACGGTTTCCATCTTATGGTCCTAACATCCCAACTAGACCTTTGGGTATGCAAGGTTGGTTTCACATGTTATTTCAAGACCAATAACTATTGATTATAGCCAACTTAAATTGGCAGCTAATAGATTGAGGATTGATGAGGCAAAAGATAGTTTTTATCTTCATAAAATAAGAAATGATCGAAGTCTTGTGTTGGATGAACAATATCGTGTGGGTTTATTTGGAAGCAATGTTCCTTCAGGTCCTGTTGTAGTCAATAATTTAAATAACAATGATTCAAGAATTTATCTTGGATAGAACCATTCTGGCCATTACTATATGTGGCTTGGTATTACCACTAGGAATTGAACATCTTTGTGTCATGTTTTCTTTGTTCTTATCATGGAAAGTATAGAATCTAAGATGACAGAATGATTTGACAGAATTTCTTGTGAAACTCATTCCAAAATTGTGTCAAGAATCAATTTTAGGACAAAATATATGCATCTTTGATCCTTCTGTGGAGAAGCACAGTTTATATGATTCTTATATAAGTTAACTATTTTGTACGGATTTTTTTGGCTACATTCAAGTGCTGATATTTTTCTTTTTGCATGCCTGATGTTGTCAACTGCTCAGCCAAAATGGGGTTATACAAGTTGACCAAAATTATTCAGATATTGTTTCCGAGTTTATCATTTTGTTCTTCTTTTTGCAGGCCTGATGTGGCAAATGTTGATGATGGTTGTGGATATTTTTGTTGGTTGAATTGTTTCTCGGTTGGTTATAAGGATTATTAGGAATCTCTTATTATATGAATTTTTTAATTAATATTTGGTACTTGACTAAAATGAATATTGGTTCACTTGATATGAGTAATTTCTCACGAAAGGTCAATCACGATCCTTGAATTTGAGCTGTGATAGAGGAAGTTTATTTTTGCCTCTTTTAACCATTGGCCAACAATAAATTGCCAAAATGGACATCAATTTGTCACGGACTTAGAATTAAATAAACACTCTGTGCGGCCCTCAACAACTTATTGATGATTCTTTCACAATCTTGTAAGCTCAAGTAAGCCTTTGAAACTTAGATCGCTTATAGAATGAAGGAAGGTACAAGAGGGTTTGTAAGAAGACTTTTGTATTGCAATGAAGATTACTTGCTTTTTCTTGGTTGATTTACAAGTGGATTAACCTCTATTTATACTACTAACTTAGGGGATAAAGTTTAAATCATAATTGCAACATAATCCCCTAAGTATTTACAAACAAACCCTTCTTATTGAATTCCCTACATGCCTAGAATATTCTATGGCTTTTTTAGAATTCTTCCTAGATATTCTAGAGTCTTTCCAAGAAGTTCTTCATGGCTCTAGAATCTTTCCATATATTCTATAATACTTATGCTTCCAAATGGATAATTATATGCCACATGGCGCTTATGTGGCATGATGAGGTGGTGAGTCATGGCACTCTTCCCTACCTAATATTGTGAAGACCGCAGTGTATTATTGGTGTATGAGCAATTAGATATTCTCTTCTCGCATGAAGGGCCAGTAGAACATTGACATGATCAATGCCCTTGTGTAACTCCTCAGACATTACCTCTTTATTCTCTTTTTGAACTTTCTCCATACATGGTGGCAATGTCGCTCTACCACTATTGTTTTGGTCACACTCCCAATGGTGGTTTTGAACGTTACTTCCCTTTCTTAAGTTCAATCATGAATTGCATGGCCGATAGTTGAGTTCTTCCTTCTATCTTTGGTATCTTAATCAAGGGAACCACACATGATCCTTCCTGATCCATGAAAATAGTCGTTGGAGGTAAGGATCAATCATCCTGTGACATTTGTGGAAGAACTCTTCCACAAGAATTGTGTCAAAGATATTGAAAAGAGTGGCAGTAAAGTGTGTTTTACCTTGACACATGCCTAGGGTAATGCCTACATCATGAGAAATTCCGTATACAAAAGTTGGTGGTGTATGACTGTCTTGAGGTGGGTATTACTTAGATTGTAACTCAACCCCAACTTTTTTATTGCATTTTTGTACTTGATTTTGGCCTCTGCACCTATGTCGACCATAGCAACAACGGGTCATACATTGATCATGATGTCTACATATTGTGCACCATATTCATTCGGCTTCTCTGATTGCTTTGCGATAGCTCCACATAATTCAATAGGCCCAACTATGTTGCGTTTGAACCATGCCCTGGTTCTTATGCATATTTTTCCTTCCATTCCCGTAATATGGCACCAAGGCTCTTTAGTCCAGCTCATCTCTCATAGTCCTGCGGCTCATCATATATGTAGCAACCATTTCCCTTTATAGTCCATGTCTTCCTGTCAGCATGACTTTGACGTCCAAACATCTTTCTATCAGACTTATAGGTGTCATGATTCTTGAGATGTGGTTGTGGCTCACACTACATGAAACAACACTTATTGTGACGATATTTAGTGGCGACTCTGATTTTTGCTACAGAAGCTACATATTCAGTGGCAACAATTGTTGTCGCTCCTGAACATTTATCTTTAGAGGCGACTTATTTTGTGTCGCCACTAATAATTGTCACTAAATCTAAAATTATACTCCCGCTTAAATGAAAATTTTCGCTCCAAATATTTAGTAGCATCTTATTAAACGTCGCCTCTAAATATAATTTTGTAGCGATCAGGTCGCCTCTAATATTAATTTAAAAGAAGAAAAAAATGAAGGCTCTAGTTAAAATAAAACTAAAGGGTCATTTGTTCCTCTTTGCTCAAGCTAAAATAAGCAAATGTTCCTCTTAGCTCAAATGGGTTTTCTATAGCAAAAGGGAAGAAGAAAAACATATCTCTGCTCAAATCTTGGAAAAGGAAAGAAGAAAAACTCGTTCCTCTTTGCTCAAATCTGGGAAAAGGAGGAAGAAAAAGATCTTTCCTCTTTGCTCAAATCTGTGAAAAGGGAGGAAGAAGTAGTGTCTGTTGGTTTAATATTTCCTCAAATCTATTGGAATAGGGTTTTTTTGCTGAATATTCTTCAATTTTTCACTAATAGGGTTCT
>JAJOOE010002236.1:0-21200 GCA_036250405.1 Solanum raphanifolium
GCATGAACCCTATCAGTCGAGCAGTCTTGAGATGAAAAGTATCTTTGAGTCCTTGAGTTGAGTAGTTCATGTTCATAATTCCGCATGAACCCTCTGAGTTGAGCATTCTTGAAGTGAGTAGTATCATTGATGTTATTGAGTTCCAAGTATTGACTTCTATCTATGGTTATTGAAAATCTTGCATTGAGTCGTTCGTGTCTATAATTTGGCATGAACCATATTTTAAGAAGTCTTTTACAAATGTTTAAACTTTGGTTTAAGGCTTAAGATTTAAAGTAGAGTAAACATTAAGAGTATATTTCATTTTCTTTAAAATGATATATGGGAACTATGTATTCCCAAGAGTAAATGTTTTCACATTTAAGATAAGAGGAAACTGAGATTTCCGAAAGAGTTTTGAGAAAGGGAACATCGATTCAAACTAAATTTTGAGTAATTACCTCAAACCAAAGAACGAGGTTGTTTTAAAAACATATGAGCTAAGTATATTTTTGGGAGTAGTATTGAGCACCTATATGGGGATGCGAGTGCATATTAATTCAAGTCTCCATAAAGCATGTAGCCATCATAGGTATTAATGGGTCATACTTTTTAGACGATCACATAAGTTAAGCTAGTGGATCCACGAAGTTAAGTAGTTCTATATGACGGCAAAGTATAGGACAGTCTAGCATCGTGATGGTAAAGACGTTGTATCACCATTTAGGCTCATAGTGGTGGTTGTCGGTTAGAGAATCTCCCACATAGTTATATTGTATTTTTATATACATACTGAGTAATTTTTTTTCAATACATTGAGTTGTTATCTACAGTATTACAGCTTTCCATATATATTGCATCTTTTATTGTGGTTTTATATTGAGTTGATTATCTAATCTCTAAGTTTGAGTAGTTTTGAGTGTCTTTGAGTATTCCTTGAGTTGAGTAAGTTTGAGAAGAGGTAAGTATGTTTCCTTTTTTTTATCAAGTTTCAAGCTTATGCTTATGCTTTAGAATTCCTCTTACATGCTCGTACATTCCACGTACTGATCCATTTGGCCTGCATCTTCTCATGATGTAGACACAGGTATTCAGGATCATTAATAGGAGCTTCGTTGATACATCCGAAAGTTGGAGTTAGCTATGGTGAGCCTCCTTGTTTCCGAAGGATTTCATTTACTTTTCAGTTCGAGTTAAATGCAATAATGTGTATATTTATTTCAATTTGATGAGGTTCAATCATGTAATTAGTCGTATCTCACTAATATTACCTTATAGACGACATTTTTCGTGTATTTTTCTTGTCATCTAACAAAATGTGCTTTCCACGTGTATTCCACCTTAATCTGTTTAGATCTCATATGAACATGCGGAGAACAACTACATTTTATATTTTAGAACTATTTTTGTATATTAATTTTTATTTTATAAGTTATGACTTCTTGATTGACTGTGTACATAAGTCTATGATAACTATCTGACTGTCCATAGTTAAATTAGAAATGTTTCCTTTTTTTTTGCCGGAGAAACTAAAAATTAAAATTAAAGAATATGTTTTATTTGTGAATTCATATATATGATCCCCTGTTTATCTTTCACCCAACAAAGATATAGTTCATGTACCTGTAAACAAGTTTCAATTTATTCTACCAAGCCTAATTCGTCCAAGGAAAAATAACAACACCATGTTATCACATATGTAGTGGCGGTATAATAATACGAAAAATTATTGATAAAAAGTTAATATAAAGAATGATGAAAGATAGAAATAATTAATGTAATAACTTTGAGAATTAATAATATTATAACTAAAGAATGTAAAGGAGTGTGAATAATGTTTTCAATAATTAATAATAACTAAGAGAATTTAGAATGTTATACCTAAAGAATTAATGTGCAATAGATGAATTTCTAATAAATTTTATACTTACATAAATAAATAGGACTTTTAATCAATGTTACTATTTTTTTATTGTTATTAGATTTTAATTTAGTGTAGGAAGAAAATAAAAAAATTTATTCCATATTACAAAATATAAAATTTATTGTTTTAATCATAAATTTTAAATGATTCATATATATTCACATATTTTCACATTTGATGTGATTTTTTTTTTTAAAAAGAACTCGAAACATTTTAAATAATATATTTTGCAGTTAGAAGATCTTGTTAACTTGATAATACATTCGTGACGTATATAAATACCTACCCAAATATCTATATCTATATCTATATCTATACTACCTTAAAAGCATGAAATCCTAAAATGAATGTTGAATTACTATAATACCCCCAATTAGAAATACTAAATTTGTTTTATTTATTAATTTTATTATTTGTATTATATTATATGTAGATACCATTTCATATTAAAGAGTTGTGATTTTCTGAAAGAGATGTGACTTTTCCAAAGGATTGTGACTTTTTTTACGGGTTTTGACATTTTTGATTAGTTTCGACTTTTTCGAAAGGTTCTGATTTTTTTAAAGGGTTGTGACTTTTCCGAAGGGTTATGCCTTTTCCGATGAGTTGTGACTTTTGCAAAAGGTTGTGATTTTTCCGATGAGCAAGGACATTTAGGAAAGGTTGTAACTTTTCGGATAAGGAACAATTAGTACCTATTAATACTACTATTGTTAGCTATAAATAGAGGGTTTCCTCTCACTTTAAACTACAATATTTTAAAGTTTTCTACTCTTCTTCTTCTTCTTAAAATATCTCAGGGTTATTTGTAACAGTTGATTAAGTTCAAAATTCAACAAAATTTGAAGTACCACATAAGAAAGAGTTGGTGAACAAATTTTAGCAAATCATTCATAAATTCACACTCGTATTTTTTCTTACGATTTCCATAAATTAACAATGACGAAATGTTGTGGTAAACACAATAATATTAACCTAATATGAATAAAGCCACATGATTTTGTAAGATATTTCTTTTTTGGTTTTTTATTTTTTTACCCTCAAATGAAGAAGTTTCTTTGTGATTTTGCTACAACAATGAGCATTAAGGTAGTCCAATGAATCATTAGTTTTGATGTTAAATCCACTATTTCAAAAATAGATTTTCACTTTTACTTATAATATGATAATATAGACATGATAATAATTATTTTTTAATAGATATGTAAGTAAAAATAAATGAAGAAAGTAAAGTGTTGGTGACAAGAGATTTTAATCAAATGGAACCCTATATTGATATTAGCATGAACATATATTTTGGTCTTCCTTCTTCATTGGCTATGTATCGTTCCATATTATTTTTTACCTACCATTTTGTGTTCATTTTAATTTGAGAAAATTTTATATTTGATATTTTTGATTAGTTGTGAGTTTTTCGAAAGGTTGTGATTTTATCAACGGGTTGTGACTTTTCCGAAGAGTTGTGCCTTTTCCGATGAGTTTTGACTTTTGCAAAAGGTTGTGATTTTTCCGATGAGCAGTGACTTTTACGAAAGGTTGTAACTTTTCTGATAAAGAACAATTAGCACCTATTAATACTACTATTTGTTAGATATAAATAGAGGGTTTCCTCTCACTTTTAAACTATGATATTTGAAAATTTTCTACTATTCTTCTTCTTCTGAAAAACTCTCGTGGTTATTTGTAACAGTTGATTAAGTTAAAAGTTTAATGAAATTCGAGGTACCACATTAGAAAGAGTTGGTGAAAAAATTGTAGCAAATCATTCATAAATTCACACTCATATTTTTTTTTACGATTTCTATGAGTTAACAGTAACGAAATATTGTGGGATAGACAGTAATAATAAACAAATATGAATACAGTCACATTATTTGGGTAAGATAGTTCTTCTTTTATATTTTATTTTTTATTTTTTTACCCTCAAATGAAGCAGTTTCTTTCTGATTTTGCCAAAACAATGAGCATCAACATAGTCCATTGAATCATTAGTTTTGATGTTAAATCCACTATTTCAATAATAGATTTTCACTTTTACATATAATATGATAATATAGACATGATAATAATTATTTTTCAATAGATATGTAAGTAAAAATGAACAAAGAAAGTAAAGTGTTGGTGACGAGATTTTAAATGGAACTCTATAGTGAATATAGCATGAACATATGTTTTTGTCTTCCTTATTCATTGGCTATGTATCGTTCCATTAATTTCTTCCTATTATTTAGTGTTCATTTTAATTTGAGAAAATTTTATGTTTGACATTTTCGATGAGTTGTGACTTTTCCGAAGGGTTGTGCCTTTTTCGATGAGTTGTGAATTTTGCAAAAGGTTGTGATTTTTCCAATGAGCAGTGAATTTTACGAAAGGTTGTAACTATTTTGATAAGGAACAATTAGTACCTATTAATACTACAATTGTTAGCTATAAATAGAGGATTTCCTCTCACTTTTAAACTATGATTTTTTAAAGTTTTCTTTTCTTCTTCTTCTTCTTCTTAAAAAATCTCATGGTTATTTGTAATAGTTGACTAAGTTCAAAATTCAACAAAATTCGAGGTACCATATAAGAAAGAGTTGGTGAACAAATTGTAGCAAATCATTCATAAATTCACCCTCGTATCTTTTCTTACGATTTCCATGAGTTCATAGTGACAAAATGTTGTGATAAAGATAGTAATAATAAACAAATATGAATAAAGTAAATATTATTTGGGTAAGATATTTCTTCTTGGTTTTTTATTTTTTATTTTTTTTACCCTCAATTGAAGCAGCTTCTTTGTGATTTTGCTAAAACAATGAGCATTAACGTAGTCCATTGAATCATTAGTTTTGATATTAAATCCACTATTTCAAATATATATTTTCACTCTTAGTTATAATATGATAATATAGACATGATAATAATTATTTTTTAATAGATATGTAGGTAAAAATGAATGAAGAAAGTAAAGTGTTGGTGACAATAGATTTTAATCAAATGAAACTCTATACTGAATATAGCATGAACATATATTTTGGTCTTCCTTCTTCATTTGCTATGTATCGTTCCATATATTTTTTTCCCGCCATTTTGTGTTCATTTTAATTTGAGAAAATTTTATGTTTGACATTTTTGATTAGTTGTGACTTTTCTAAAAGGTTGTGATTTTTTCAACTGGTTGTGACTTTTCCAAAGCGTTGTACCTTTTCCGATGAGTTGTAACTTTTGCAAAAGGTTGTGATTTTTTTAGATGAGTAGTGACTTTTACGAAAGGTTGTAACTTTTCTAATAAGGAACAATTAAAACCTATTAATACTACTATTTGTTAGTGATAAATAGAGGGTTTCCTCTCACTTTTAAACTATGATATTTGAAATTTTTATACTCTTCTTCTTCTTCTGAAAAACTCCCGGGGTTATTTGTAAAAGTTGATTAAATTAAAAATTTAATGAAATTCTAGCTACCATATAGTAGAGAGTCGGTGAACAAATTTTAGCATATCATTCATAAATCCACACTAGTATTTTTTCTTACAATTTCCATGACTTAACAGTGAAGAAATATTGTGGGAAAGACAATAATAATTAACAAATATGAATAAAGTCACATGATTTGGGTAAGATATTTCTTCTTTGGTGTTTTATTTTTTACTTTTTTACCCTCAAATGAAGTAGTTTCTTTTTTATTTCGCTAAAACAATGAGTATCAACGTAGTCCATTGAATCATTAGTTTTGATGTTAAATCCACTATTTCAAAAATAGATTTTCACTTTTACTTATAATATGATAATATAGACATGATAATAATTATTTTTCAATAGATATGTAAGTAAAAATGAACGAAGAAAGTAAAGTGTTGGTGACAAGAGATTTGAATCAAATGGAACTCTATAGTGAATATAGCATGAACATATATTTTCGTCTTCCTTCTTCATTGGCTATGTATCATTCCATATATATTTTCCTATTATTTTGTGTTCATTTTAATTTGAGAAAAATATATTTTTGACATTATCGATGAGTTGTGACTTTTTCGAAAGGTTGTGATTTTTTCAAAGGGTTGTGACTTTTCTGAAGGGTTGTGCCTTTTCCGATGAGTTGTGACTTGTGCAAAAGGTTGTGATTTTTCTGATGAGGAGTGAATTTTACGAAACCTTGTAACTTTTCTGATAAGGAACAATTAGCACCTATTAATACTACTATTTGTTAGCTATAAATAGAGGATTTCCGCTAACTTTTAAAATACGATTTTTTATAGTTTTCTACTCTTCTTCTTCTTAAAAATTCTCAGGGTTATTTGTAATGATTGATTAAGTTCAAAATTCAATGAAATTTGAGGTACCACATGAGAAAGAGTTGGTGAACAAATTGTAGCAAATCGTTCATAAATTCACTCTCGTATTTTTTCTTACAATTTCCATTAGTTAACAATAATGAAATGTTGTGGGAAAGACAATAAATTTGAAATATGAATATTTAAGAGAAAAATTATACTTAAATGTGTCCATCATTTATGTTCATAACCTCAAGACGAAAGACTATTGGTTGCATTTTTGTATCGATATTTTTTTTTAAAATTTTGTTGGTTAGATATTTTTACAAATTTGAGTAAAGTAAATAATAGTACTACTAAAAAATGTCACTTTATCCCCAAATTTAAACTTTGAATGTATTTTGAAATGTTTCATAATATCTGGTCATTTTGATCTCAAAATACAAGTTACTTGTCACGCCCCAAACTCAAGGGGTGAAACTGGCTCCTAATGCCAAAACTCAGGCCTGAGCCGACCTTGCTGAACCATTTCCTACTAGCGCATGGCAGCCACACACAATCAAGAAAACAAACAAGTATATCTCAACTTAAAACTAAGCCCTCGGCCGGCAAGGCCCCTGTCAACAGATCTACAAAAGAAACAGCTACTCCCAAGAGTTCATATAAAGAAATTGCAAACTAGCACAGAAATCCTGATTGGGCAGTCAAGGCCACAAAGATATCTATACAAAAACTGAAACAAGGTATATAACAAGACAATGCATCACACAACTAAAAAGCTTCAGCAAACGAACAAACTAGGCAAGCATGGCCATAACGTAGATAAAAACCCCACACACTAGTCTGTAAGCCTCTAAGAGTAGTAAAGATTGGTGGGATAGGGCCCCAACCTACCTATAAAAATATAGACAACAAAATCTAACAAACTTCCAAACTGTGGCAGTTCCGGAGGAAAGGGGCTAGCCAACCGGATAGAAGTCAATCCTGCTGCTAAGGAGGTCTACTCGGTCATCTGTCGGGACCAGCATGCATGAATACAGAGCCCCCAGGCAATGGAGCATCAGTAAAAAATAATGTACAGAGTATGAAAGGCAATAGACTATTAGCAGGTATCCTAATATACTGAAATAATCCGATAAATAAATCAAGGATAAGATAAGTGTACTAACTTGCTGCAAAATATAAACTTATTAAAAATAATAAAACAACAACCTAACCAAGCCCCCATAAGCTTGGTAGGTAAAAACGGCAGACAAGATCACCTACTCTGGCCCCCATAAGCCCGGAGGGTGCCAACCACTCTATATACCCCTATTGGTAGTCCCATAACCCCGTAGGCAGTCACATAGCCCTCTTAGGCTATAATAATTCCCCGTAGGCAGTACAGAGCTCTCTTAGGCATCAACATAGCTTATAGACAACGCATAGGCCTCTCAGGCAACAACATAGCCGCGTATGAAGCACATTGTCTTCTTAAGCGTCAATATAGCTCTGTAGACAAATCATAGCCCTTCTAGGCATCAATATAGCCTCGTAGGCAACTCATAGCCCTTTTAGGAATCCATATATCCCCATAGGCAGAACATAGCCCTTTTAGGTATAGATCACATTCTTGCAGCTAACCACAATAGCCCCAATGGCAACAATAACAATCCAATCTCTCAAAGCGAGCAATTTAGTTATAAGCAACCTATACAAATAGCCTCTAAGTCCTGTCCAACATAGGGACACTACTAACTAAAGAAGAATCCCGACAAGGGAGGATTATATCAATTCGAGCAGCCAACAATCAACAATAATGGCTACAAGTATATAAAGGATAACAACCCAATTACATTGCTCCTAAGTATTAAGGAAACATGCCGTAAATAGGGAATAACCTTAAAATATCTTTTTTCGCTGAATTCACGTGGTCTCACAAATTTTACTCATAACCTACTCGATACTAGAACAAGGCAGCACCATAATCAACACACAAAAATAGAAGATACCACGACAATCCAATAAAAGATATGTATTTCTATCACAGATTGCTATTTGCTTCTTATAAAAGCTAAAGTCGATGAAAGAAGGGTCTTACCTCGATCTTAAGTTCGTAATACACCTCAAAACCTTCAAATATGTCCAAACCCTTGTTGTCCCAACATTAAAGCGTGATATGCTACAAAATCGATAAAACAAATTATACCACGATGATGAGCTCAACGCGTAGAACAATTTTCGTCAAGGATTTAAATTGAGAAAATCTATACTTTAGTTGATCCTAAAAATGGGTTTCTCTAATTTTTTTGGTATAAAGAAAAGGTCGAAGAAGAAGATGCATATAAAGTTCCACCGACCTAGGGCCCCACCTCACATTCCTTCTTGCGCAGTCCCACGAAAACACGAATATATTGTTATTTGAAAGTCGTATGAACAAACAGTTGAATGACTTGGAAACTAGACTCGTAGACCTTTGATTTCATATGTCGTAGGCCCCATAAAAATTTATATATTGGGAGAAAACCTCCGAGACATTTGACCCAAATTTCAAAGAAATTTATAAAAAGGATACGGTAACTTTTGCCAACTTTCATTTTGCCAATTACCTAACTTCAAAACTTGAGATACAACCCTTGAACACTTAAAATATGACATACCACATCATTCATAATTTATTACCCACCCTCCTGGTCTTTCAGTGAAGATACAAGTAATTTTATATGTTTCAAAAAGGCGGGGTGTTACATCTTTCCCCCTTTAGATACATTCGTCCTCGAATGAAAAATCTAAGTCACGGGGTTAAGTCCTTAGGATTTGCAAAAATTTAGGTAGAGTATCCTTTGTAAATGTCATTATCCAGGATCCTGTAATGCAATATTTCTAACCTAAGCGTCTCACACGGTGACATAAATAGCTTAGCACTATAGCTCCACAATAGTAGTGCAAGCAAATATGTATCGACAACAACACTAATAATAAGCAACAAAAATAATTCAAATAGGTATCTTACCTCACAGGCCTAATATAAACTGATATGCTATCACCCTGGGGTATGAAACAAGTGAGGATATTTGGACCTCATGCCATCCTCAGCTTCTCAGGTTACCTCTTCACTATTCTTGTTTCCCCACAATACTTTAACTGAAGCCACCTCTTTGTTCCTCAATTTACGAACCTGTCAATCTAATATGGCAGCTGGAGTTTCCTCGTAGGATAAATCCTCTGTGATCTTAACATCCTCAACTGGAACAACCCGATAAGGGTCTCATACGCACTTCAATAACATAGATACATGGAAAACTGGATGAACAGATTCTATCCCCGAAGGCAATTCTAACTAATAAGCCACTTGTCCTACCCTCAGAAGGATCTGGTATGACCCAATGAATCTTGGACTAAGATTTCCTTTCTTGCCAAATCTCATAACATCTTTCATAGGCGAGACTTTTAAGAATACCCAGTTATCGACACTAAACTCTAAGTCCCTTCGTCACACATCTATGTACGACTTCTATCGGCTTTGAGCTGTTGGTAACCTCTCTCGAATGAGCTTAACCTGCTCCACTGTTTGATGTACTAGGTCAGGTCCAATCAACCCTGACTTACCTACCTCGAACCATCCAATGGGGGATGTACATTTTTGCCCATACAAAGCCTCATAAGGTATCATCCCAATGCAAGAATGATAACTATTATTGTATGCAAACTCAATAAGAGGTAAGTGGTCATCCCAACTTCCATTAAAATCCAATGTGCATAATTGTAGCATGTCCTCAAATGTTAAAATAGTGCGTTAAGCTTGGCCATATGTCTGAGGGTGAACGCTGGTACTTATATTAACTTCCATCCCTAATCCTTTCTAGAAAGACTTCTAGAGGTTAGTGGTAAACTGTGCTCCTCGATCTTAGATAATAGATATTGGGACACCTTCCAACCTAACAATCTCTCGGATGTATAGACCTGCATAATCTTCAGTTGTGAAATTAGTCTTGACTGGTAAGAAATGGGCTGATTTTGTTAGTCTGTTAACAATTACCTAAATAGAGTAAAACTTACGACGCGATCGAGGTAACCTTGTAATAAAATCCATATTAATTGCTTCCCATATCCACAAAGGAATGTCTATATCCTGAACTAGCCCAGCAGGCTTTTGGTGCTCAACCTTCACCTGTTGGAGGTTAGGACAATGTGCCACAAACTCAGCAATGTCCTTCTTCATCCCGTGCCACAAATAGATCTCCTTAATATCAGGGTACATCTTCGTCAAACCAGGGTGAATAGAATAACGAGAATGATGTGCCTCTTCCATAATCTGATGTTGAAGCCCTGCAACATCCGAAACACAAAATCGACCACTATATCTGAGGGCTCCATCTCATGCTATTTCAAATGCTACAGACTTTTGATCCTGAGCATTGGCTCTGCGCTGCTCTACGCTAGGATCCTCATGTTGTCGTGCATTTATCTCCACAACTAGAGATGATACAGTTGTGTCCTGAATTGTGACCCCACTATCGTCTGCCTATAACAATCTGACTCCCAAGCTAGCTAACTAATGAAGCTCTCGTGCTAGTTCACACTTCTCAAAACTTAAACAGGATAAAATACCCATAGATCTTTTATTGAGGGCATCGGCTACCACATTCGCCTTTCCTGGATGATATAAAATATCCACGTCGTAGTCTTTGAGTAACTCAATCCATCGACGCTGTCGCAGATTTAACTCATTTTGTCTAAAGATCTACTGAAGGCTTTTATGATTTGTGAAGATGTCAACATGAACGCCATACAAATAGTGTCACCATATCTTTAATGCATGCACAACTACAGCCAACTCTAAACTGTGGGTCGGATAGTTCTTCTCATGCTTCCTCGACTGCTTTAGAGCATATACGAAAACCTTACCATGTTGCATTAGAACACATCCCAACCCAACACCAGAAGCATCATAGTACACCGCATAGACTTCTAAACCCTCTTGCAATGCTAGAACTGGTGCTGATGTCAACCTGTCCTTTAGCTCCTGGAAACTATCCTCGCAAGCCTCAGTCCACTGGAACTTTGCTGCTTTCTGAGTCAGCTTCGTTAATGGTGCTAAAAGTGAAGAAAACCCCTCTATAAAACTTATGTACGTAGTACCCAGCTAACCCTAAGAAACTACGAACCTCAGTCGGAGTCATAGGTATGGGCCAAGATTTTCTGACCTCAATTTTTCGTGTATCAACTGCAATGCCTGCATCTGATACAATATGGCCTAAGAATGCTACAGAGCTCAACCAGAACTCACACTTAGAAAATTTTGCATAAAGTTCTCGATCTCGAAGAACCTGAAGGACTGCTCGCATATGATTTGCATGCTATGCTTTTAAACGTGAATAAACCAAAATATCATCAATAAATACAATCACAAGCAAGTCTAGATACGGCCTGATATACTATTCATCAGGTCCATGAACACTGCTGGGGCATTAGTTAATCCAGAAGACATTACCAAGAACTCAAAGTGTCCATATCTAGTTCTAAAAGTTGTCTTTGGAACATCTTTCTCCCAAACTCGTATCTGGTGGTACCTTGATCTTAAATCAATCTTCGAGAAGCACTCAGCACGTTGTAAATGATCAAACAAGTCATCGATCCTCAGAAGGGGATACTTATTCTATATAGTCACCTTATTCAGCTGTCGATAATCGATAGACATTCTTAGTGAGCCATCTTTCTTCCTCATGAATAACACTGGCGCACCCCATGGGGAAGCACTAGGTCTGATAAAGCTTTTATATAGCATGTCTGGTAGTTGATCCTTCAACTCCTTTAGCTCAGCAGGAACCATTCTATAAGGAGGGATAGATATGGTTGTGTACCTGGTAGCATATCGATAGAAATATCAATTACTCATTCTGGAGGGATACCAGGGAGCTCGTCTGAAAATACATCTAGAAACTCATTACCTACCGAAATAGACTGAAGAGCCGGTGGTTCTACACCTACATCATGAACGCGAACAAGATGATAAATTCAAACCTTAGTGATCATCCTCCTCGCCTTAAGATAGGAAATAAACCTACCTTTCGACGTTGTTGTATCATCTTTCCATTCCAGAACTGCCTCTCCTGGAAAGTGGAATCTAACAATCTTTGTCCGACACTCAACATTAGCATAACAAGACGCTAGCCAGTCCATACCCATAATGACGTCGAAATCGACCATCTCTAACTCTACCAAGTCTACAGAGGTATGACGATCGATAATTTCTACCGTGCAACCTCGATAGGCTCTCCTGGCAATAATAGACTCATCAACTGGTGTAGATACAGTAAAGGGTCGATCTAATGGCTTTGCTGCTATACATGACTTCCTCGCAATAAATGGGGTAACATAAGATAAAATAGATCCAGGATCTATCAAAGCATAAATACAAAGAGAGAAAACAATTAATGCACCTGTCACAACATCTGGTGATGACTCAGAGACCTGTCGGCCAGCTAGTAAATATGTATTGTTCTGGCCAATACCAGAACTAGATGCTCCCTTTGTGCCTCTGACTCTGCCTATACCTGCTGAAGTGTGGGGTCCATGTCTTGTAGAGTGTGCTGATGAGGTGGAACCTACTACTGACCCGGTCTACTGACCTATACCACCCTAACCTATGGTCGGGCAGTTCCTCCACTCATGCCCCTGTTGTCCACAAGAAAAGCAACTTGTAGAACCCTGCCTGCACCTCCTAAAATGCATCCTACCGCAAGTAGCGCAATTCGGCGGTGTTGTCCTAGCCTGTCTGCTACTTAGAGACTAATGCTCGTGAACCCTCACTTGGGCCTGACTGTCCCTAACGATCAAATCTACTACCCTGGAACTGTTGTGGTAGTGGTCTAGTTGGCCTACTAGAATATCGAATTTTGGGACCACCCTGAAAATCTCCATGTGAACCAACGGGCCTATCCCTCTTTTGTCTCTCTCTATCGACCCTCTCAGTCATATACTATAGATGTCGGCCATCCTCTATGCCTTGTACAAAGCTCTGAATTCGAGTGATATCCATATTATTATTTAGTGCAGCAGTAGAATAAGCGTTAATATAGTCTGAGTCAAGCCCTCCCACAAATCTATGCAACCTGTCATGCATCGTATTAACAAATGTTGGTGCATATCTTGCCAATAAATCAAATCTCAGCCCATATTCTCAGACACTCATGCTTCCCTGTCGGAGGTTCAGAAACTGGTCCACCCTGCCATCCCTAATATCTTAAGGTAAATAGTGATCTACGAAATCTTCTACAAAGCTATCCCAAGTGGGTAGAGATGCATCGTTTCCCCTAGATATCACCTTGTTTTCATACAAAAATACTGCAACATCACACATTCAAAATGCTACTAACTCAACTGAAGATCCTATGAAGATGATCAACGAATTGCTGAGTGTCCTGTCTGCGATTTGTCCCTGTAATCTGTGGAGGATTCAAGGCAAGAAATTCACGAACTCTCAAACTTTTGGGCCCTTTAGTAGGTCTGGCAACATCTGGCGCAACTGGCTGTTGTTGTGCAGCTACTAACTATGCTTACACACATACTATAGTCTTGATATCCTGGTCAGATGGAATAAGAGGAACTAGATGTGGTACTACTGGTTGAGTCGGGGGTCCTGTAGCCCTCGGAGGCTCCTGAAGTAGTGGAGAAGCTATAGGGTGCTGAGAAGATGTATCCCCCTAGGTCTCACAATGAGCTACCTCCACCTGTGGTATCTTGCCAGTGCCCTCGCTGCAGCTGTATCTAGCGACTTGCTAGCTCTGGTCTGTCTGGTGTCAGCCATCTCTATCTGCATACAAATATCAATTATAAGCCAGAAACCTCAACCCTTCAGACACCGCTCTGTAGCATGAGGTGAGCAAACAAAGGATAGTAATTATGACATGCGCGGTAGTTTCTTGCTTATCGAATGTGGTGCACAACACATTTATAATAAAGAATCTACTAGACACGGCCTGCAGAGTCCCTAGGATACGACGTTACTCTAGTACCATGTTTGTCACTCCCTAAACTCAAGGGGAGCAATTGGCTCCTAATGCCAAAACTTAGGCCCGAGCCGACCCTGCTGAACCATTTGCTACTAGTGCATGTCAGCCACACACAATCAAGAAAGCAAACAAGTATATCTCGGCTTAAAACTAAGCCCTCAGCCTCCAAGGCCACTATCAATAGATCTAAAAAAGAAACAGCTATTCCCAAGATTTCTTATAAAGAAATTGCAAACTAGCACAAAAGTCCTGATTGGGCCATCAAGGCCACCATGATCCCTATACCAAAAATGAAAGCAGGTATATAAGAAGACAATGCATCACATAACTAAAAAGCTTCAGCAAACCAACAAACTAGGCCAGCATGGCCATAACGTAGATATAAACCCCACACACTAGTCTGTAAACCTCTAAAAATAGTAGAGATTGGTGGGACAGGGCCCAAGCCTACCCATAACTATATATACAACAAAAGATAACAAACTTTCAAACTCTAGCAGTTCCGGAGGAAAGGGGCTAGCCAACCGGATAGAAGTCAATCCTGCTGCAGAGGATGTCTGCTCAGTCGTCTGTCGAGACTTGCATGAATGAATGCAGGCCCCCAGGCAATGGGGCATCACTACAAATAATGTACAGAGTATGAAAGGCAATAGACTATGAGCAGGTAACCAATATACTGGAATAATTCGATAAATAAATCAAGGATACGATAAGTGTATTGACCTTCTCCTAAATCTAAACTTATCAAAAATAATAAAACAACAACCTAGCCAAGCCCCCATAAGCTCAGCAGGTACAAACAGCAGACAAGACCACTAACTTCGGCCCCCATAAGCCCGGAAGGTGCCAATCAGCCTATATACCCCTATCGGTAGTCCCCTAGCCCCATAGGCAGTCACATAGCCCTCTTAGGCTATAATTTTTCCATGTAGGCAGCACATAGCTCCCTTAGGCATCAACATAGCTTATAGGCAGCTCATATCCCTCTTAGGCAACAACATACCATTTAGCAAGCACATAGCCTTCTAAGGCGTCAACATAGCCCTGTAGGAAACTCATAGCCCTTCTAGGCATCAATATATCTCCGTAGGAAACTCAGAGCCCTTTTAGGCATCCATATATCCCCGTAGGCAGAACATAGCCCTTCTAGGCATAGATCACATTCCTGCAACTAACCACAATAGCCCCAAGGGCAACAATAACAATCCAATCGCTAAAAGCGAGCAATTTAGTTATAAGCAACCTATACAAATAGCCTCTAAGTTGTGTCTAACATAGGGACGCTACTAACTGAATAAGAATCCCGACAAGGGAGGATTATATCAACTCGAGCCGCCAACAATCAACAATAATGGCTACAAGTATATTAGGATAACAACCCAATTGCATTGCTCCTAAGATTTAAGGAAACATGTTGTAAGTGGGGAAGAGCCTTAACATACCTTTTTTTGCTAAATTCACATGGCCACACAACTTTTTCTCATAACCCCCTCAATACTACAACAAGGCAGGACCATAATCAATGTTGACCCACAATTTTAACCCTCATTTCTTCTAATTTATTGTTTTAAAGCTTCAAAAATAATGATATATAAAATTATCTTTTTGACAACTATTTTTACTACTATAACTACTTATCTGACAAATTTTATATTCTATTAGTGAAATTATTATTATTATCTCTTTTCACACTCTTTTATTAAATAATCGATTTGTCTTTGCTTAATTTCAAGTTTCACACTTATTAAATTAATTATAAGTTCATATTTTGCATCTATATTTTTATAATTTCATTTTGTAAATTAGTATTTGTCATCCTATAGTATCACATTTATGGTTTTAGCTATTAAGTTAGAAGCTCAAATAAATTAATTTAAAGAAGAAAAAAGGTCCAAAATGCTCCAGCAATTTAGCTATGTTCCAGCCCATTTACAAGTTTAAAATATTCAGCAATTTGGCTATCCAAATGCAGCCCATCTCGGTCCATTTTTTGCTCAAAATGTAGCAACTCAACCACTCATTTGAACGGACCCATTTCCTCTAATATGTCAATTTAACCCTATTCATAAACTCTAGCAGCCATACCCTACCCCTCATTCCGTTTTCAACCATGGTAGGTAGCACCATAACCGTGGATAGTCTTTGTCCAACCTTTTTGAGCAAATTTCATCCATTCACTGTGTCCTAGCATATCCTAACGTTCAATATATATATATGTGTGTGTGTGTGGCATTTTTATAACCGGAAAGCTTATTTCATAATTTTTATTATTGTTCAAACCTCTAAGAGTAGTAATTTTGTAGCTTAAATATGAAAATATTTGTCTATTATTCTTATGGTTTAAAAGTTGTTTGTAGTAGTGGTTTTGAATTTGTTCCGCATTTGCGTGTTTTAATGTTTTGAATAGTAAGATATTGTGTCATTTAACCCAATTTTATATCTAGTTTATTTGATATTGAGCATTGTTGATTTATCTTACTAACTCTTTTTTTTTCTTTAACTCTCTTTGCATGAACAATTTTGGAACAAAATTGGAGTTTCCTTGAGAGACTCTCACTAGGACATATCCTCTTTCCATCGCTAAACTTGGAATATGCATTTCCCCTTTATTTCCCTCTCTCGCTCCCTCGAATTGGATCCGAGCTGAAGTTAAAGAAGACGAGCGAAGAAATTAGGAAAAAATATTTATATTTTTTTCAATTCTAGTCGTTATTATGATGTGTTTGTTTTGGCTTGTTTGTGAACTTTTGTCTTGCTATATCTTTTGCACTTTCTTTGCTTTGCTGTGCTTTCGGGGGTGGGGTTAGTTTAATTTTTATTATTATTATTATTATTATCATTTATGATTTAGTTGATATTTAGTTTAATGTTTTCCTTTGGTTTCTTTTTTTAAAACATTTCTTTTACGTCATTTTAAGCCCACTAATTTTTCTTGGCAGTGACCCTTTAAATACAAATAAATAAAAATGTTTTGTTGTAATCATATTTTTTTTCAAAAATCTTTCAGAGAGGAAACATCTTATGAATTCATGAATAAAAGTTTTTATACTATATCTTTTAATCACATATTACGGATCAACAACAAATTGGTTTAGACAAATTATCGTTTCTTAAATCTCCATCATTTTAAATATAAATATAAAAGAAATTTTCAAATGTTGAAATATTTTCCAACTTACTTATTTGACTTTTCTGATTCTTTTAGTATTTACTTTCTTTAAAATTAATTAACCTAAGTTTGGCCGGTTAACAGTTTTTAACTGATCTTAGAGGATGCCTTATCCCTTTCCTTTAGGATAATTAGAACTCTTACCTAGAATCACATAGGTTTAGGAAACCTTAATTGAAGTCAATTTTAGCATTACTTAGTAAAATATTTAGGTGTCCTAATTCACCATAATTAATTAGGTGGCGACTTCTTCACTTAGTTAATAATTTAGAAATCACCAAAATGTTGTACACCGTTTGGACCTCGAGTTAAAATGGGGTATCACAGCTTGTTGACTTCACTGGGGACTTTAGGTTCTAAACCATAACAAACTTAGGTTAATAATTAAGTTTTTAACATTTGCTTGTTTCGTGTTTGTTGTTTGTTTTATTTTAAATGCCAAAATGCATTACTTATTATGCTTATGTGGTATAAACTGGTTATTTGTTACTGCTTTATATAAATTGTTTATTTGTTATTGCTTTATATAAAATGTCATTCTGTTCATAATTCCTCCGATTCTGGAAATCTCACACTATCACACGTACACGTGAGGTGTGTTTTGCGCACCCGCATATTTCTTTCAAAATCCAAAAGTTAGGAGAGTTGGCATATGCACGGGGTGTCCGGATCTTTTTCCTTGTGACTGCGTAGCCTTCTCACTCGAGTTGTCCACTCGGGAACCTTGTGTCTAGTAAGCCAAATCTTATAAAACATAAGATAGAGCTAAGCCACCCCTTAATTTAAGTCATGCATGCATTCACCTTAGGTGGATTGATCTCGGGTATCGAATCCACATTTAAGAAATCCACCCTTTTGTCGATGGGTTTCACGACCCAACAACCAACAAGCATATTTTGTGCAACGTGATAATGATAGACAAATCCAAGCCTAATTTTGACATAGTGAGTTTGGAAATTATGTGTTCATTTTATTTCGATTTGTAATGTAGGATGAGTTCAGTCCCCCAAGTGCCCAAAGTTAGGATGGTCGAGGGTTTCCCGCACAAATTGAGGACATGGTGGGAAAATTTCACTCCAACTAAGAAACTAGCGAATATAAGAAGGTTGGGGTGCCTCCCTCTGCTATTCAAAATCACCCCTGACAAACATGTGATTAGAGCACTAATTCAGTTTTGGGATCCAGACCGTGTTGTGTTTGCTTTCAAAGGCTTTGAACTAACACCTACATTGGAGGAAATCCTCTATTTCACCAGTTTGAAGTATCAAAGAATGGGTCAAATTATTCAACACAGTCAATCAGGGAAGAAATTACTTCGCTACTTAGGGTTGAAATATGAAAAGAAGCTTCGGTGCTTCGAAAATAATTGGGTTTCTTTGGACTACCTATATGAGAGGTATGGACGCTCGAATAGTCACAAGCTGTTTAGGAAAGAATTCTCTTGTACTCAACTTCATTGGCAAGTTAGACGTCCTATTGCATTTGTTGTGGATTTACTAGGGACTTTGGTATTCTCACGAGAACACGGACACATTAGTACTTGCATATGTTCTGTGGCTCGAGTACTTTTTGAGGGAGTAGATGGCGAAGAACCCACTATGGCTCCCATGATTTTAGCAGAGATATTTCGAGCTCTTGGGAAATGTAAAAGAAGGGAATCAAACTTCTTTGAAGGTTGCAATCTTCTTTTATAAATGTGGGCAATGGAACATTTTCAACAACGTAAAAATATGGATGATATATGTTTTAGTAACACAAATCATATTAACAGTTTTTATGACAGGATGAAAGAGTTTGTGTATCCTGTTAGTACTGATGATTGGTATGAGTTCCTGGCCCACCGCACTAGTGACCAAATTCAGTGGAAATATCCATTACTCCCACATTCCCCTGCCTATATAAGATGTAGAAGGTTTTATTATATCGAGCTAATTGGATTGAAAGGTCTCCAACCATATGCTCCGGTGCGCGTGCTTCAACAGTTTGGTCAAGCACAAATAATTCCTCTTCAAGCAAATGTGAGGAATTCTGAAATTTCCTTTGGACCAAACTTTGAAGTCCCTAGAGCCAGAGAGATTCTTCATGAGTGGGACAACATCCTCACGTTAGATATCGGAAATGGGCCTGAAAGGGAAATTCCAGAATATCAAGTTGTAACACCCCAGAAATTTTTTCGAACTAAGACTCGAACCGTTCATCGTAGTGAGTAAGATTTTTCCAAGGAATTAAAATTTCTTAAGTGTTAAGGTCACCAGATGTAGCACCTTGAGTTCGAAAAAGAATTAAATTGGAAATAGCAAAATCGACTTCAAACGACCATAACTCCTATCTCAGGATGATTTAGGTGTGCTACCAGATACCGTAGGAAATACCTTTGAATTATTTTTCTAACGCTGCCGAGTTTGCTAAATTTAGAGATCGGATGAGTGAGATATGGCCTTTTGAAGTTAGGTTGTCCAGTTAAGGAAAGTCAAAACCTGGTTTTAGAGGGGTATTTTGGTCTTTTCCTTACCAAAACAGATTTAATTTGTTTTTAGTAATATTTTAAGGGTATAATCTGATTAGGGTCAGTTTTATAATCCTAGTTTACACCTAGGGTTTTAGTTGAGAGTTCAAGAAGAGAAAAGAAGAGAGGAGGAGAAAAGAGGAAAGGATGAAGGAGTTCGTCAACGTTCTTGAGAGTTATTGCGGATTGCCGCCATGGGTTTGATCCCTAAGAGGTATGTAAGCTTCCATAGTGTTGGGTTTTTTTTCACCCACACACCAATCATGATTTATTCAACTTAATTTCGTTCTTGAAATTTAAAGATTAGAGTTCTTGATGAGTTCTTGATAAGTGTTCTTGAAATTTCATTAAGTTTTGAAGTAAGATTCTGCTTAAGTCAACTTTAAACGACCATATCTCTTAGAATATTAAGATTTACGTGAGCCATAACCTGTCCAATTAAAGGTAATTGAATCTACTTTCCAACCCCACCAATTTTACTTCAATCCAATAACCGAGTAAAAAGTTATGACTATTTTAGTAACCTATACAGTGCTGTTACGAATTAGCCGACGAGAAAATATTGAAAATAATCGTTTTTGTCTTTTTACCTCCAAGAAAACCATCAACGAATTTCTTGACAAATAAAAAGCTCAAAACAATCAGATTTTCATCTTCACTAATGAAAATCATAATTCTTGGCCATAGACATTTCAAGAAAACTAATTCAAGAATCTCAAGAAAAGTTTTCTTGATTGTTTACCTTCAAGCTAGGGTTTCAAGGCTTCTAATCAAGTTCTTCTTCAAGATTCTTCAAGAATCTTGTTCTTTTAGGTATGTAAGGCTATCATAGTGTTGGACTAGTTCATCCTCACTCCCTACCTCTACTTTCAGATCAGTAAAATAGTAATCTAAGATACTTTCCCTAGATTTGAGTATTCTTGAGATAAGTTGATTTTCAGTTCTTGAATTCACGTTTCTTTTAAAAGTTATATTCCTAATTATCGAATAGCTATATTGTTATTGAGATCCTTCATATCATGAATCATAACTTTTGAATTCATAAATTCAAATTGAAGAGAGAGTTAAGAGTAGAGTTCAAGGAAGCCTTTGAGTTCAATTGTGAATCCTTTGAGATCAACTATCGATTTGAACTATGTTTTGAGGAAGTAAGTCAGAGAATGAGAAGAGTCACATACATGAGTTTCATAATGTTATGTAGACCTACGAGTCAAGTTGTTTATGCCCATAAATTCCGCATGAACTCCAGAAGTTGAGTATCTTTGAGAGGAGTAGTATCTTCAAGTTCTAAGTCTTGAGTATTGAGTTCCTAATCCCCTTTGAGATTATATTTCTAAGCATGGGACTATTACATGTTACCCATAAAGTCT
>JAJOOE010002237.1:0-36170 GCA_036250405.1 Solanum raphanifolium
TTTGACTTGAGATCACTTATAACTCTAAGTATCGTTGACTAGGAAATAGTCTCGAATCGTGAGACCTCATGAGGTCTCTTTTCTGCAATTTTAATTTTCAGATAATGCCTTAGGGCGACCTCATGAGGTCTCTTTTCTAGAGAAAAAAATTTAATTATTTTTTAAAAAATAGGAGACCTCATGAGGTCACATATCTGTCTTTTTTTTTTTAATAATGGCGACCTCATGAGTCGCTATTAACTAATTAAATAAATTTAACAAAGTATAGGGAACTAGGTTTCTTTTAGTAAAAATAAATAATGAAATAGCGACCTTATAATGTCTCTTTTTGTTAAAAAATAATAATAATAATAATAATAATAATAATAATTAAAAAAAAATTATTATGATTATTATTATTATTACTACTACCACTATTATTATTATTATTATTATTATTATTATTATTATTATTATTATTATTATTATTATTATTATTATTTATTTGTTTATCTATATATTTTAACAAAATGAGACAACAAAAATGTAACATACCGACCTCATGAGATCTCTGATTAGAGACTGGCCGCCAAGGTCTCTTTTTTAGGAAAAAAGACCTGATTACAATTTTCTAAGTGATGATTAGATATATATTCTTTACTTTGCATTTGTTAAGTAAAACATAGTGAAAATGCATAACTTATTTTTTCTTTTATAGTAATGTTTAGTCATGTAACTGATATTTATATTCGTATTTATTTTTGCATGACTTAGTACTTTTACATTATGACTTATTAATTATCAATATTTATTTTATGCAATTTTACTATTTTTTTGGTTGAGTATTTTAGTCCAATGTCTTACTCATCTTATCGTACTTCTTTTGTTAATTACGATCCATCTTAGATGGTCATATTATACGTGGATTAAAGACATATTTTAAGCGCAAGTCATATGTGTTTTATATGAAGGCTTTATCAAAACAAATACCCGAAAAAGTCTAGGTTTTGGAAAGTCCAACTTTCATTTATTTGATTTAGTTTATAAATTTTAAAAATCGATATAATTGATTTGATAATTAAAAACACAAAACAGTCCAAATTATATACACCCTTACTTTTTATTCCCTTTTAGTAAGAACTTTAGAGATCAATTTGTAAGGAATGTGTACCTTCGGAATCAGAGTTACTGTGGTGCAATTTATGGTCTTCAACATATTTTTTGTGTTGAAAATTTTTGTGTAGCAACATCAGATACTTCATTAACAAGATCCATGTTTTTTCTATTTTTTTTTTAATTTTAAAGTAGGCATTGATGATAAATAATTTGTTATAACATGAAGTTAAACTTTACTATAAAAACTGGTAATTGTCTATATTTGTAATTATGATTTGATAAAACAGAAAAGTAACTAAATAACCTACTAAAACCAATGATGATGCACTAAGACAACTCGTGTTGTTGAGCCACACGTCCTGTTCAGTTTTTCTACCTTGTACTCATGGATAAATTATTATTATTTATTTAGTAAAGAAAATGAAGTTCAATGTCTCAAGTTTGACATCCTTTTGTTTGGGTATGTCGTCTGAGAGGACAAATTTTGACATCCTTTTGTTTCTTAGTTGTACATAAATCCTGGATTAATAACAACTTATCTTCCAATCCTAACTAACTATTTGGTATGCGTAGAATTTCTCAAATACGAACATGGGTATCAAAGTTCTGAAAAATTGAATTGACAATAAAATACCATTTTCCCCTTATATTTTCCCTTCAGTTCACAACACACAACACCAAAAGGCGACATTTCCAATTTGGAGGACAAAGATAAGTACAATATTGTTACTCCTTTGTAGTCCGAGGACAAACAAAATAAATGTCTTCAGAGACAGAAAAAAGTAATCAGTAAATGTCATTGGATGCTCTCCATAATTAGGTAGCAGCTACCTGTAATTTCATGTTTTCAGGACTTCGGCATCCTGAAATGATGCCATAACTGGTTTTACAGCATCTCATCAGCTGGACCTCATCGAAAACAATATAAAACTGACAAAAGCACATTATTCTTGGGGATCAGCATCAACCATGCATAAGATCCACATCCAAGCACCTACGCGTACACTTCAGAATCAATCTGCTCAATATTTGGGAATATTTGTCTCAAAGTACTTATATAGTTTGGAGATTGTGCCTGCAACCATATTACAATGCATTAGTGAGGTTATCAGAGAAAGCCTTTACCTTTGTGATGTAAAAGATCTCTAATCGATCAAAAAAGATTGAGAAATCTCCTGCGAGCATGAAATGTAAGTTCAACCTATATCGACGTGCCAAAAAATATACCAAACACATTCCTAATATAACTTGATTCTGGAAAAAGAAAAAGATTTTCATGATCAAGTCTAGTCTTTAGACAAGTGAGGTAGCTCAAGTGGCCAGAGCATTCCATTTCCGACATAGAGGTCAAGTCTCAGTTACTACTCTCTGTCAATCCATATTTCTAGGATGCCTTTACAAGGTAAGACCCAGTATCCTATCTTGTGGAGTCCAGGATTGATGTATAAATTCTCAGACACGGAGCAAGGTCTCACATTCGCCTGGGTTTGGCCATATACCAGAATGCAAAAGCACTAGGAACCCAAGTCCATGCTGCTGAAATTTCCAAATGAACAGAGGGTTGGCACACAAATCAAATATAAATCCCAGCTCATAGATAATGAATCCAGCTTTTCTATCCTGTTGTTCACCCTTTAATTAAAGACAAATCCTTTCCAGCCATCAGAGTTCAGTCTTACCTTGTTTATCTCTGCCCTTGCAAAGTGTTTCTTTCTGAAATGTTGTGCCTCAAACTCATCAAGCAGGCAACCCAGTGTTGCTTCCATAATTTTGGCTCCAATGCTCAGGATCCACATCTTTGAACTTTTTCCATTGCTTAGGCTTGCAACCTATGTTCAGATTTTATGTAATCTTTCATACCCTTTTAACATGTAGAGCTTTCCTCAGCTTGGAGTTCGACATGCCCTTACAAATTCTTAGCTTAGGTTTCAACACCCACAATTTCTTTGGTTTTAATTAGAGACTACATGCCAAATCTCCATTGTTTGTCTTCAGGCTTGTTTCTTTTTTAAGTATTGAGCTTCTATACCTCAATGTCAAAATGCAAAGCTTTGTATGTTAATTGATAAAAGAAAAGTCATCTCATGGGGATTTCACACTTCCATTCTCAACATATTGGGGTTTCAAGGAGAATCTTATGTCCTCTATACTTTGGGGTGATTAAAGTAGTTATATCACTCAACCAAAGATGTCTCTAATTCGAAGAGAAATCATCACCAATTGGTGTGTTCATGAGTTGATATTGATGACTTGAATATTCTCTCATCTTTCAGTATCCTGTTTATGCGTTAAATCTAGAAGTTGACAACACTTTTAAGGAGCTGGAGCCAAATAGATAAATTGTTGGAAGTCTAAAAGGAAATATATAGATAATTCACTCTGCATGACACTGTACACTGTACAGAGCAGAAGACAGATCTGCTGGACATTAACCAACCAAGGTACGACACAATTCAATGATGATTTTTGATAAAGCAAGTTTAAGAATTAATGGATTGGCTTACATAGAGATGTACAGGCAGTATAAGGGGGGAAGGGGCCATTTTTTAAAGACTGAAATGTCTAAATCTGAAAATACATCTGAATATTAAGATGTTGTATATAGATTTGAATACTGAACTATTAAGACAGTTTGTTTTCAAAAAGACGGTTTGTTTTCTCAACATTTGAATGTTTATAATTTATCTTTTTAAAAAGTTACTCCGTTTGTCCCAATTTTTGTGGCACACTTACTTTTTTATTATGTCCCAAAAGAGCAACAATTTTCTATACTTAGAAACAATTTGATTTAAAATTTTCCATTTAATGAGATGATATATTTTTAAAAGTCATCAATTTTCTCTTAAACTCCATGTTCAATAAAAACATGGCCACATAGAGTGGTATGGAGGGAGTAATAAATATTTAAAAAATTAAATACAAATTTTAATATTATATTCTTAGGGGTTGTTTGGTAGAGTATAAGAATAATGTAAAATATAGTGTATTAGTAATGCTTGTATTAGTTATGCTTGCATTAGTTATAATGAGATCTTTCTTATGCAGTGTTTGGTTTGGTAGTACTAAAAATATTATGCATTGCATAATTTTTTTTAAAAAGATATTTGTTTACAAAATACAAGCATAATATTTTTAGTGGAGAGTTTTTTTGTAAACAAATATTTTTAGTGGAAAGGATGTGAAAAAGTTTTTGAGGGTCAAATGTGTCTTTATCAATGCTAATGCATGCATTAGAACCCATTGCATTGCTAATGCATAGAAATTCATGGTATTAGTAATACACTCTTCAATACACAATAGAGTGTATTACAAATACAAGCATTAGTAATGTATAAGTTAAAAAAGTGTACCAAACAAGGTACTAGTAATACACCACGCTAATGCAAGCATTAGTTTCTCCAATACACTCTACCAAACGACCCCTTAAAATATTAGGTAGTAAGGTGTAGTTTGGTGGTGGTATTTGAAGGTGGTGGCTAATACCAGTGGTTGTGCAGAAGGAGTGTTGATGGTAACGGTTGGGAGTGGTGGTGGCGGTGGTGACTGAGATGGTAGAGATGGTTGGTGGTACTAACAAGTGATGGTGGCAGTAGTGTTGGTGGTTGGTAATTGACAATGTTAGTGGTAATCATTGGCAATGGAAATAGTTGTGATGGTGGAGTGGCTAGTGTTTGTGGTCATGGTGATTGGCAGTGATGTTAGACAGTGTGATGGTTAGCAGTGATGTTTGACGGTGTGAGGGTGGAGGTCGTTGGCAGTAGTGGTGGTGGTGGTGGTTGTTTGTGATTGTGGGAGTGGTTGGTAATGGTGATTAACAATAATAGTTGTGGTGGTGGTTGGATAGTGGTGACTGGTGGTAGTGGATAGAGTGATGGTGAAAGGTCACTTTCTTAAGAATCTTTAATTGAATAGCGGATAGCCTCTTAAGAGTTTTAAGACTTTGACCACGATTTGAATGACTCGGATCTATTAGACTCATTAAGTGGTTAAATCTTAGAAAAAATAAAATGCACTTAAAGTTGACAATCTTTTGGATGATCTAACTCCATGAACAAGTTCTCTTTTTGATGATCTCTTCCTCATTCAAAAATATTTGTTATAGTATAAGATTCAGCACAATGATTTAATTTAGAATAGAATTTTTCTCCCTCGCCCAGTCGTAAATAATTGTTTAGGCTTCATTCTCTCAATTTGCTTTTTAGAGCTATGAGCTTCCTTGCAAGTATTTAGTCCGGTCTGCCTTCAATGTCAAAGGAAGACCACCACATCTTTACTTTATGACTAAAACCTTACGTCTCCAACTAGAAATTTTCAAATTTGAAATAAGATTTGGTTAGCTCCCAGTTACCACAATTTTTTAAATAGAAGAGTGGGGTCAGAACTGATTTTGGATAGGATTTCTTGCTTAATATTTCTGAACATATCATCCCAATCCTCAAACAAGAAACCTATCAATTCTAGATAATATTTCCCTTAAACCATGTGTAATTGCCCCTTTCGAGCTGTGGATCAACCAGCTCCATGTCATCAATAAAGTTTGAGAATTGTCATTTGTCTGGTGCTTTTAGTGCAGCTCCTTGTTTTAGAGGAAAATCGAACTATGTTGTAATCACCATTCACCACCTAATACCCAACGTCCAATGAATAAACCCCTCACAGCCCCAATCTCCCACCATACTTCTTGTCTTTCTCTGTTACAGTTGGGAGAATAAATCCTATCATATGTCAATTAAAATACTGAGTTTGAGACATAAATTTGTAGGTCATGGAATATGATCTGGTTGCAACTATCTGCCCCATCCCATATTTGTATCCCACCACATTAGAATACTCCCTGGTTCCACTGCCTCCAATTGAGCATATTTGACTCCCCTGCTTACTCATATATCTGCTTAATCTTTTCTCCAATATCCTCTTATAATTTTATCCCCTGAAAATAAAAGAAACCAGCCTTCCATTTAAGGATTAAGCTAGTTATCACCCTTCTCTTATCTTTGCAATTAAGCCCCCTTCCATGATATTATTTTGATCTTCATTGATCCACATTCTTCTTCTTGTTGAAATATTTGCCTCAACTTCCATCAGTGATTGGATCAATTTCCTTTGAGATGGGGTCTGTAAGAGGACCTGGGACTCATTAAATAATACTGGGCCTGAAGAGGACGTAGCCTCACTTATAGATTAGAGTTTTGGACCAGCAACCCAGCACTTTTAAAATAGTGATCCCTGATTGTTGACATGTGCATCATCCTCTTTATCTGGCTTGAATTTGAAAATAGGTTTAAATATTTCAGATCCCACGTGTGTCTCTCTCTATATCACAGTTGTATCGCTTATCAAGGAATACAAATTCTCGAACAAAAGACAAAGTTTGAACAGAATCTCATGAAAGGATAAAATCACTAATTGTAAGAGTGACTTAGACCCATTTCAAGACGAAGGATGTATAATGCAGAAAACCCCCGAAAGAAGTTCGAGATGAAGGAACAGATCTCCAGAAACTACAAATTCAAGTACAAGCAAATATACAACCTAAAAAAGAGCAAAACAATTGCTGCCAGTTTATACTACAAGTATGCGTTAAGGTTTAAAGACACATACACAGGGATTGCGCTCAAGGTAAATGGTTGTTAGCTTCTCTCTAGTACCGGTAACAGCTTCTTCCAGTCCTTCTAATGATGCTATATTGTTGTCATTAAGCCACAAATCTTCTAGTCTGCAATAAGAAACAAAAAGTGAAGATGAAGATGATGACTAGTCCTGGCATTAGAGGAGTAATTCACAAATTTGGAATTGCCAGGAAAAATTTCATACTTAGTCAACTTCTCGATGTCATTAATTTCTGTAAGCTTATTTGCTGATACATCCAAGACCCGCAGGTTTACCAAGGTAGACAAACCTTCCATTTTCGCAATACCATTGTGGCTCAAGTATAATTCTTCAAGGGCAACACATTCCTGCAGATTGAAAAACAACAAAATAACTCACTCTTAAAATGAAGTCATCTACAATGACAAAGCACAACTGTTAGATATCAGGACCTGAAACCCAATCATGGAAGTTAAACGGTTGCTCTGCAGGCTAATCTTTTTAATGCATTTCAAACCGCACAAATTAACTGTTCGAATACGATTGCGTCCAAGCCAAAGCTCTTGTAGATTTTTCAAATTTTCCAGAAGCTCCATAATCTGTATCAAGAAACAAAGCACTTCAAAGGTATCCACGGAGCCAGGGAAGCTACATAGTATACTCACATTTACAAAAACTATTATGATAAAAAATTTACAAGTGTAAACTGTTGATAACTATATAATTTCTTTTGATGTCATCTTCAAGAAAAACTAACCCGTAATCTATTGGACCCAAATTCGAGTATTTGCAGCTCGTGGAAGTGCTCAATCTCCTCCATCTTGGTGACTTCATTTTTAGACACATATAGTTCTCTGAGTGTACTGGAGACCTTGGACAATCCACTAAGTGATGATATCTCATTGAAAGAAACATCAAATACCAGAAGCTTCTTGAATATCACAACATCGGGAATTTTCTTCAGCTGATTGTCCCTAAGCACTAGCTCCTGGAGAAGACAGTTCCACAGGCATGATTTCAGATAACTTTAACAAGCCTGTTTTTGTCGCATCTACGATCAGATTACCATACAAGAAGCAAACCAGTTGAAAGTTCAAGTCTGAAAATAAGTTGTTGTTACTAAGCATTTTTTAAGCTTAGGTACTTTCAAAGCTTTAAAAAACAAAATTAAAAGGACGAAAAACTGCCAAGTTGTCGCGCTACACACTAGTATTCAACTTGCAGAGGTGAATCTGTTGAGCATCTCTGACTAACCAACACTATAACATCACTAAAAATGCTAAAGAACTTATATTTTCCCTCTCCTAAGAAATAGAAACTAAGATCATTTTGTAAAGCAACTTAGACTGAAGAACAGAAGAAAACGACCTTTATATAAGAGATTCAATTCTCTGCCCACATTCCCTCCCATCCTCCGAATTGGAGTGTGAAATTAGGTGGGGAAAAAAAACATGACTCAACATACATAAAACTCCAAGATGCACCTAGCAAAGCCCCTCCAACCATGATGGTGATACTAGAAAATGTCTGTTAGAGAGAGAAATGCTCTCAGGCACATTAACCGAGGTTAGAGAAAGACCTTTTCCTTTCTGGCTGAAACCTGGTTTCCCAGTGTCCTTTTTAGAGAATGCAAAGTTTCAGAGCAACATGGGGGAGAACATAGTCTATTTTGCAGCTGCATTCAAGTTATATGATATCACGAGAACCAAATCAAGGACAGATGTATGGTTTGACTTGGTGGAAAGAAGCAGGAGTCTCATGCGTAGAACCACGTTTAGCAAGAAAACCATGGAATGGTTATGTTTTGCATTGCAGGAAGCATCAAAGGACAAAGAAAAGCACATGAGAAGATGGAAGCTTAAGGAACAACAGGTTTAGCAGATTTATAAGCATTTGTGACAGCCCAGAGAGAACATACGACAGCAAAAACAGCATACCCTGTGTACAAGGAGAGAACATATCAGTCATTATTATCTAGAGGTTACAATTGATATTGGATGGAGGGATATTGCTATTAAGATCGACAGATCTACTAATGAAGATACAGGGTCATTGATTACAAACATCCCAAGGAAGTATTAACAAAATCGTTGTGATTGACGGAATCGGAAACTGTGAGACTGATCTGCTTGGTAGATGCAAGGTGGGCTTTTTCAACACAATGGATGGAAAGCCAACCTTAGCGGACGTTCGAAGATGGTCTGTAAGCACATGGAAAAACACCTTTGCCGTGAATACATATGATAAGGGGAACAATTTTTTCCTCTTCGGATTCCCAACAAAACACATGGCTGAACATGTTCTACAAGGAGAATGGAGGTGGAAGAAAGAAAAAATCCCTCTGGAGTGGTGGCATCTGTCTTTTGGGTGTTGCTCAGATAGACAGGAAAGACGATATGTGGATTTGATCCATGGGTTTACCTCTTCATTTCAACAACAACATACCCAGTGTAATGCCACATGTGGGGTCTGAGGAGGGTGGTATGTGCATTGTACGCAGTTTTACACCTACTTTATGGACGAAAACAATATTCAAAACTGTCGGGGATCACTATGGTGGATGGTTGGAAACATAGGAAACGTTTCAAAAACAAAAGAATCACTTGAAATGGGCAAGATAAAAGAGAAGAGTTGATGGGAAGAGTGTCTCAATGAGGTGACAATTGAAGTGAAAAGGCAAAGTTTCATCATACCAATTTGGTTGTGAATTTTGTAATAGCCAGAGAAGAATCACTGTCAAGCTTGGAGGATTGTTGGGTACTTGAGAGAAACAATGAAACTGCTAGGTCAAACAGCTGTAATATAAAGATGGGCTATCACGTGGGTCTTGACGGGTGTAAACAGACCTGCAACTCTCTTTTGCGAAAAGAGACGCATGAACGTAAGGGGGCAGATAGGTGCTGGTCTTTTTATTGGGCTGACCTAGGATACTTCATTTAATAACAGGGAAGTTTCTGATTCCGGTCCAGATTTACTCAAGACACTATAAAATCTATATCTGTGATGCATGCGACAAATATGACCGTATAACGGATGAAATAGAGGCTAACATGCAGAACAATGAAAGAGAATTTGGAAACATGGAAATTCAAGACAAGGGAGAAGAAGACCTACAATTTCAGAACTCGAAAGAGTTGGATATACATGAAGATGTTGATAATTAAGAAGCTGGTATGACAAATATTGAAGGGGAGACCCCAAATCTAGATATCCTTGTGAACAGAGGGGACATGCAAATGATTGAAACAAAAATCTTGGGAATATGGACAGTAGAAGAAACTGAACCTCTGAAGATACAAACAATGCAGGGGGGAATTGAAGGGGAACTGGATGTGTCACTTTGGGTATACCTGAATGTGATAAAACTCGGCAAATAATTTGCGGTCAACTTTCAGGGGAGTGAAGAGGAGGCAATGGCTCACTCTTATTAAAATAGACAGTTGCAGACAAGCAAATAGTCAATAAGAAGCTTAGCAGCTTGATACCGTATAGTTATTGCAATTTTGAATATCACCCTTGTTCCTGTACAACAGGAGCACTATACTGCATCTCTACTCTTCGGGCATTTTTGACGTCCTAAAGATAACGTTAAACAACTCAGTTAGCCACTCCATACATCCTTTTTCTGCGTTTTCCAAAATTCCACCGGGATCTCGTCTGGCCCGATGGCCCTTCCCCATCTCATCTTACAAATAACCTCCTTCACCCCATCAAACTTTATACCCTACAGTACCAAAAAACTCGACAACTCTCAGAGTGCTCTAAATCGCCGCACAACATTCTTGTCCCCCTCTTCATTCAAGAGTTCATGGAAGTATGCTTGTCATCTTAGTCTAATGTGTGCCTTTTCCATCAATACTTTACCTTCCTTATCTTTGATACACTTTACTTGGTCCTTGTCTCGAGCAGTGTTGTTAAAAACGCTGAAGCGCTCGCTTTAAGCGAGAAGCAAAGCGAGGCGACAGAGTTGCACTTTAATGCCTTGAATTGAGGCGATAATAAAAAAGTGTCCGCTTCTGTCCCAAAAGCGAGAAGCACGCTTTTTATAAAAGCAAGAAAAACCACGCTTAAATGAGATAAGCGCTAATTAGGGTCTTTTTTTAATGTCTGTAAATATACTTGCGCACATCTTTCCAATTATTTTCCCTCCTTGGTCGACTGTTGCGACTGCTGCTACAGGTTAGTTCTCTTCTCTTCTTCACTTCTTCTCTTCCTGTTTCTCTACAGTACTGCATATGTTTCTCTTCTTCTCTGGTAACTAGGGTTTTTTTTACTTCAATTTTCTGTTTGTAATGCTACTCAAGTAGTGTTACTCTGTTCTTTTTTCTTCTGATTTGAGGTTCTAAGTTACTGCTCTGTTGCTCTGTTCGTAATGTGTATGCTCTGTTGTTTTCTTTTTTTGTTTTGCTGGCTACTGCTATGTTCTTTCTCTATATGTTATGATTTATCAGGATTATTGACTATCTATTTACTTTTTAATCTAAGAATATGTAACCTCTATTCAGTTCTTGATTATTTATCTATACATATTTAATATTTTTTATTTTAATACTAAATACTGTTTTTTTTTTAAAGTGTGTGCTTCATTTCACACTTAAGCGAGCCCTCGTCGCTCTTTTCCGCTTCTCACTTCCCAAAACACTGGTCTCGAGCCCTCCTCTCTCTCACCTTGGTGAGCATATACAACTTCTTATCCCCCACCTTTATCCTGAAGTTCCTCGTACAAGCATTCAAATGCTACCGTTGTAACAACTAACTTCGTTTCCTTCTTTGTCACCTTATACCTCACCCTACTTACCCTCGTTTCCTCCTCGTGTTTGCTGTCCACCAACTCCATATAAGCAGCCTTCGTGGCTTTCACTTTCCCTTAGACTGTTCCATCCACCACCAATCCCCCTCCAACATTACCCCTCGAGACTCTCAACACCTCTCTAGCTACTTCATTAATGCAATTAGATGTCCTATCCCCCATACTACTAGCATCCCCACTACTCCCTCATCTCCTAAGATTTGGCAATTAACAAGTCACACCACTTGATTCTTAATAGATATACAAGGCTCTCTTCCTCTTAATCACTAAATCCATTGCCAAACGCTTATGTTGGATAATAAGATACTCACTCGAGATAACCTTGCAGTCCTTACATAAACTTCTATCACACATTCTAAGGAGTAAGTAATCTATGTGAGTCTTAGCCACTGTACTCCGTAAGATCAACATGTGATCAGTGGCCAAGACTCATATAAATTACTTACTCCATAGAACATGTGATATTAAGTATTGTAAGGCTACTCGAGTGAGCATCTTATATAAGCTCTTGCCAATGGATTTTGAGATTAAGAGGAAGAGGAAGTTAAGGGTCTTTTATGACCTATCGAGGATGTAGGAATTGGAAATAAGGACACCATGTTGGTGGGGAAACAAATCCCGGACATTGTCTGAATGCAAAGGACGAGTACAATTTTCTAGTTTGTCATCTCTCTTTCCACTTTCTCTATGGCTCCTAATCATCCATCAATATAATAACAATCGACACCCAAAGACTTAGCCCAATAAGTAGTTATAGGGAACTAAGTGCATCCTTGATACAAAGGACTTTGTTGAAGGATGCATAACCACTGTTAGACTAGCAAGGATAGAGGCTATGGAAACCAATAAGTTAATAAAGAACAACAAGGGTGACATGAAGTACAAGCTTTACGAGGGCCACTGAGAACAGGATGCCAGGGAGCTCCTCAATAGGGAGGGAGGAAAACAAGAAGGGAGCAAGTGGGAAATCTTTCACAAAATAAATTCACACATGGAGTTAATAGGAATTGGAGAGAAAAGGGAGGTACAAAATAACATTTTGGATACTAAAGCTCCAAAAAAATGTCTTTTGACTTGGTGCACTGTGCATGATGCAATTTTAACAGTAGATAATTTAGGGTGACAGCGAATAGTTACAAGTTAGTGCTTTCTATGCAGGCACGGGAAGGATATAAATCATACATCACTATATTAAAATTTTACTGCTATATTAGGTGATTTCTTTATTTAACATATCACGATGTTCTTAAGAATTATTTTTTTTATGACAAGGGAAACTCGCAACCGCTATCCTTTGGGTAACCCTCACTCCTATGCAATAGCTCGCAAACCACACAAGAGAGGTAACCCGCACTAGGCTCACCCTTGCTTTCGCTGGCAAGGGGTTTCGAACTTGAGACCTCCGACATGGAAGTCTCAAGCTCAAACAACTGGGCCACCCCGAAGGGTAGTGTTCTTAAGAATATTGACAAGCTAGAGGTTATAGAAAATTTGAAGGTAAAGTAAGGTAACTTAGAGAATGACACCAATGTGCTTCTTTAGGATCATACGGATAGAAAGAAACAGGAGATTATTTATTATCAAAAGAAATAGGAAATAATTCCAAAATAATGTAAGAGGTTTGTACTCAGTTCTTTTTCTTCTTTATAATGCTAGTTCTCCGGCCAGCTAGCGTCCATAAGTTTGTTTTTATTTCATTATACCTTTGGCATAAGAAGAGAATCTATTTTGTATAGAGAATTGGGTTAACCTGATAAATATGTGGTCGAGCAACACAAACATTAATAACATATTTTTCAAGTAGACTTGGTAGTCCATTAAAGGAATATTTCTGGCTTATCAAAAATAATAAAAACAAACCCTAAAATTGTAATCTTTCAATCATGGCTCAGTAAGGTTTATCAATGTTATCCAAAAGAAGCCTACACTACTTAAATATAATTTAGGTTAGATAGGCAATTGCAGTATCACTGAACTGCATTAAATATTAATCAGTGTTGTAACCATACTGATAAGGTTAGACAAGAAACTACCATTGTTTCAGTATTTTATCTGGATCAATGAGTATGCAGTTATAACGCATGCAAATATACTGAAAATTTTATCTAATTTAATGCTTCAGTAAAAAAGTTTCACTATTTCTATTTGAAGATCATCGTTATCATTGGAAGAAAAATATTATCCAAATGCACATCCGTTCAATCAACATAAAATTTTAATGGTGTAATTAATATGAAAGCAATCCCCTTAAATAGTAATCAAAATCTTTAAAAAAAAATCTTATGGTACATCAATATTATGAACCAATTAAAGCCTACATCACTTCCAATTATATAGTAGGTTAGATAGCAAGTTGCGTTCTGTGTTGCTCGGACTCTGCAAAAATGTTGCCGCACCCATGTCGGGTCCTCCAAAATGCCCTGTTTTTGAAGACCGAGCAACATAGGTTGTGGAATCATTGAATTCACAAATCAAAGTGCAAGCTAGGCTAGTACTACCAACCATACAGATAGCCAAAGATTCATCATTGTCTCTTTCTAAGCAGTTTTAGCTCATAAGGTTATCTTTTTCTACGTAAACCTATCAATCAGTCAACTAAGTCTCAATTCCAACTCAATTGAGGTCTACTGTATAAATCCTCTACATCGACTCCTCTATTCAGGTGTATTTATTTTTATATTAACTGATTTTCTACAAAACTCGCTCTTATCCCTACATAGGCATTCAAGTCAAAACCAAAATAAATGGACTCTGGCAAACACCAGCCTTAATATAGGTGAAACAACAATCGTCAGTTTCCATTGTATTCTATTCTTAACTAAATTTGAATGAAGTTGGGAGAAACAATAGGCCTTTTTGATACAATATTTCTTCATGTGATTTGAGGTGTACATTTTGCTCTTTTATCATGGGCATCTGTGGAACAATTCTACCAAAATTTAAAATCCACTTGTAATTTAAAGGTAATCTTCATTCTAACCGCCAAAATCCAAGATTTCTTGAGCAACTAAATGCTGCCAACAAAATCAATAAATGAACTAGACCTCTGTCCAAATTAGTTCTGTTTAGGGCTATTCAGGTTCATTTTCAATCCACTGTGTGTGCCGTGTGGTATATGACATTTATTTTGATGTTCAAAATTTGTTTCATCAGTTAAATACTGCAATCCAATTTGCAAATCAACAAGTATTATGGTAATGAATCCGCAAGTTGACATGTACAGTGAATAATACATACCTCGAGATGAGAAATGAGTTGCCAAGAGGAAAGAGGCTCAACGGCGGCATCGGTTATGAGGTTCTGACGAAGAGAGAGTTTCTTGAGGTTAGGGAGTTGGCCAATACGGGGGTCTAAAGCAGACAAACGATTCGTTGTCAAGTCTAACTCGGTGAGACTTGGAGGAAGCTCCACTGAGTCCAGATCGTGAAGCTGGAAACTCGTAAGATCAAGGACCGTTGCTGATTCCGACATTGTATCGCTACTAGGTTTTTCATCGGAGTTGTCACTTTGATTTTCCATTAACGGGGTTTGTTATTTTCTCCGTAAACGGCTGCCGCACCTCCACCTCTTCCTTATGCCTTTCCTCTTCCTTTATCAGGAGCCTTCCTTCAAGTTTTTCCTACTTAAACTATGCCCCAAACTTAAAATATTATTCAAGAAAACATTCTTCAAATATTTAAAATTGAACATTTTTCATCCTTCTATTAGATAATGTCAAAAAATTATGGGATCCTACAAAAACATGAGCATTTCACGTGACTATCAACAAAAGTCTTCATGCATAATTTCATTATCTGCTATAAAAAGTTTTTGAAAAAAATATTAAAAACTTTAGACATTATTTTTTATTGAAATAAAAAATGTTTGGAACGTGTGTGGATACATATCTGCTCTTTTTCTTATTTAGTAACAAAAAAGAAGCTGGAGCTTAATTATCTTCACATTTTTCATAGCCAAACTGTATTTAAATCAATAAATTTTTGGGTCAATCTGAAATTGAAGTGATCAAAATATTGTTTATGTCTCGCATTTGAGTTTCATTCTACATTATTAGAAGCAGAAGTATCCAACAAACGTCGCTTCTAGCATATTCAATTGAGAAGAAACATATTTCAATTAATAATATTTTTAATATCAAATTACATAAAAGTAAATGAAAAAAAACTGTCAAATTAATTAAAAGATCTTGCATAATGCTAAACTCAATTATCGAACAAGTTCATGATAGTATTTTTGGCATATCTAAGAATAATAATTACGAATGGATGACTTGATTTGTGGGATCAGTTAGTTTTCTGATAAATTCAAGCAGAAGGATGAAAATTGTTCACTTTTAAATATTTGAAGGATTTTTTCTGCTAAAAATAATACGTTAAGGATGTAGTTTAAGTTTGGGTATAGTTTAAGGATGATTTTGGTCAATATAGTAAAAGTAAATTACTACTTACCCTATTTCTTTTTCTTTCTTTTGGGTAATAGCTTGTAAACTATAAAAAATGGAAAAGAAACTAAAATATACTTCAACTATTTGAATTGATACAAAATTACCATTTGTCTATTTTTCAGCTTCCATACCTATGATGTCAACCTTTTGGCTCAAACGTACTCTTATTTTCTGACGGGTTGCACTCATAAGGTGGATGATAGGACAATATTGTACCAAATCTCATAGTTTAAGAATATTTTAGGCACTTATCCATTAAAATAATTTAAAATCACTTAATATATGTGCTCATATGATTAACCTAATTTCGAGTTTCATAGTAAAATCACTTCATCCCCCCTACTTACTCTCTCTTTTACTTTTTCTTTTCTTTTTGGATCGTGACCATTATTTTAAATTTAAATTTTTAAAAAAATAACGAGGAAATTTATATAGAAATAATTGGTTTAATAAAAGATAATTTAATAATATTTTTTCTTTTGTGTGTATCCAAATTTAAAATAAACAAATAAAAATAATTTTTCTCATCTCCCTAACCTACCCCACCATAGTAATAATATAAATTAAAAGAATACGAACATGTAAGTTCATTTAAAGTTTAAATCTCTGACATTCTAATGAATAAGAGATAAAAAAAGAAATAAAAGAGAAAATGAATAAGACAATTGAATAATTGAATAATTAATAGAAAATTTCATATTAATAGAAAAATATTTTCTTATATGGACATTCATATGCAGATTTTAGATGGATCCAAAGCTATGAGTTAGGCTATAATTATAAATTCAGTATTGATTTGAAATAGGTCAATAGAAAGATATTATGAAATTAATCATTTTTTGAATGTTACTTTCAAGCGTATCGTGTCAAAATATCAATTATATGCGATTATTATTATTTATTTGAGAAGGATTTAAATTTGCACCAATTAGATTAGGCAACATAATAAATAAATATTTAATTATTTAACTTTAGGAAAGCCGCTAATAATAAGGGCAAATATGAGCCGGATGGTTAATATCGAGGGTATTTCTGAACCAAAAGGTTGACGTAAGAGGTATTTGGGGTCGAAATGTGGATGGAGGGTAGTTTTGTACCAATTCAAATAGTCGAGGGGATAGTTGAGGACATTTTAGGCCATTTTCCGTAAAAAAAAATATATGTAAAGATTGTTGCTAATCACTTGAAGATTTGGTGGTGTTGTATGAAAAGAGACATAGTAGATTTTGTATTTTAGTATTTGAATTATCACCAAGTGAAATATGAATACCAAAAGTCTGGAGGTGTGACGACTCAAACGATGCCCATATCAGAGTGGATGCGGCAGTGGATTGCTATGGACTTTGTGGTAACGTTTCCACGTATCTTGGGTAAGTTTGATGTTAAATGGGTCATTGTGGATCGATTGACTAAATTTGCACATGTCATACTGGTTCAGACTAGTAATTCAGAGAAGTTAGCCAAGATCAACATTCGAGAGATAGTTCGCTTGCATGGGGTGTCCAGTTCTATTATTTAAAATCGAGACACACAACTTACATCTTATCCTTGGTGGTTTATGCAGAAGGAGTTGGATACTCAGGTGAATCTTTATCACGTCTCGAGCTTATTCCTTGGACAAGGTCAACACTCACAACTATTATTGGTCACAAGCGAACTTTTGGTCTAGCTTACTAGCTAGTAAATTGAAGACTGGACAAATATGCAAAAGGTGTACATGCAACTGCAGTAGAAAATCACTTCAATAACTTATAGGTAATAAATCTTAAATAAGAGATGTTGATAAAATAATTGATAATAAGACTTAATTGGCTCGTCTATAAAGCCGTTAACATCACTACAACAAAATTTGATTATCAAGCACAAATAATTTCGTCACTTATAAATCATATTTCGTCACCAAAGATCTTGTGTGAAGAAAAAAAATTCGTCAATCAGTCCACACTGAACGTGGTTCACTAAAAGTATACATAAACGATTTAGGGCATTGTCGCTAAAAAGGTTATATTAACTACAAAAAAGAAAAAATGTCTCCAAGTGCGTTAATATTTGTGACGAATTTATTTGTCACAAAAAGTGTAATTTTTTTGTAGTTAATTCTATGATTTTGTCACTAAAAAAATAGTTAATATTATCAATAAAAATACATTCACTAATTATTTAGTTCAATAAGTGATGACATCAACTGTCTCTAAAGCTATATATATTTCGTAGTTGAAAAAATGTAATTTTATCACTAATGATTGCTTTTTATATACCAAAAATTGTTTCGTCCTAAAATGTATAAATCATGGACAATATTATCATTATAAAAAAGGTTGATAATTTTGTAGTGAAATCTATCATCTTGTCACTAACAGTATTTTTTTACCGACAAGATATAACTATTACTATAAATTATCATGATTAGTTACAATATATATTGTCACTAAATGTAGTCAACTTGTGATGAACTAATTTATTTTGTGATAATAATATTTGTCTTGAAAAGTTTAATCTAATCGTTGCTAAAAGTTATCTTTGATGATAAAATTTTTGTCAGTAATTCACAAATATTTGAGGACATTTAATTATGTCATATATTGATATTATTTTTAAAATTAGAGTAGTATAAATTGAAAAAATAATAAAATATGTCAAATAATAATAAAATTCATTCATAATCATACAATTAAAAATAACAAAAATTTGATGACGTTCAAATTTGTAAATGGTAATAATTCACTAGTTTTTCGTTAATTTGATAGTTTAAAAATGGTGACAAATTTTCTCATATAAATTAATTCAGAAATATAAAAAATTTTACAAGGAAAAGTCTCAATCGCTATAAGTTACATGAAAATATATTAAATTGACTTCTTGACAAGTATTAAATTTATTTTTTAAACTTAGCACACATCACATAATAATATAAATTGAACATAACAGAATAAACATTAAAGATAATAACTAAAAGTATCACTCATGATTGTATAAACTAGAACTAAAATAATATTGAGTTAATATCTCATTACAAAAAATTTTGTATTATGCTAAATTGCTAATGAAAAAATATAAATGCTAGTCGTAAATAAAAAATATAAAAAAATATTACTCTTCATATTTTGATGTAGGCCACTTATCTAATAAAGTACTATGCCTAGCCTTTCAATAGCACCTAGACTACGGAGGATGCTCAGGCCTAGGCAGGGGCACTGGGTGTTCGAGACCCACAAGCACATTATGCTATTGTAGCTCCTCGTACAATTGTTCAGCAGGTTGTGACTTTTGCTCCTGGTTCCTGGGCCATCTATGACTTCTGAGGAGCTGAAGATGTTGGGAAGGTTTATTAGATTGGGTCCCTCTAGGTTCATCAGTGTTGTAAGCGAGGATGCCCACGAGTTTTTAGTCAGTTGTTAGAAGAGGTTGCATAACCTCGGGTTGGTGGAGTCCAATGGGGTTGATTTCACTGTTTACCACCTTGGGGTTCCAGCGAAGCATTGGTGGATATCTTATTTAAAGTACAGACCAGTCGGGTCACCTTTGATGACATGGGCTCAGTTCTCTGAGGCTTTCTTAGAGAAGTATGTACCTCGTAGCCTGAGGAAGCGGTTGCGGGATCAATTCAAAGACCTAACTCTGGGATCACTGTGAGGCAGTTCCATGAGTTGGTGATACATCCAACTATGCACATGTCAATAGAACTATTGAGACGCAACGTCGCGGTGACTCACAAAATTAATTAAATTTTAAAAGAATAAAAGAATTTTAAAAGGAGTCGTCACCTAATTTTAGGACAACTAGGAAAATAATTAATTAATTAACTTAAAATAATGTTTACGAAACCAATGAATTCCAGGTAAGGGTTCAAGTTATTTCGAAGGAAAGGTATTAGACATTCTTCGAAATCCACAATTATGGGTCCCGATTGTATTCATTTTTTCAAATTGAGGAGGAGATAAAAATAATGTACAAATATAATAAACATGTGATAAATAATAAAACAATAATATAAGAAACGACATAAGGTTTGCCTAACGTAAATAATATACACAATAATGAATAAAAAATATAGTTCGAACTCCATCCAAATAGCTTCAATTGGAAGCAACTCTAGGTACCTGTAAATACACTTAGTAAAAGTGTTAGTAATAAATCAATATGAATAAAAATGAATGAATCAAATAATAACTTAAAAAAATAAAAAACCGTCTTATGAACATGGGAGACCTTGGAAATTTACAGTAATTTCTTTATTGACCAATTTTAACATACAAAGAATGTAAACATAAACTAAATTTTCATCTTTAAAAATGGGGAGACCTCTAAAATCGAAGAAGAGATTTTTTCATTGGCCAATTTTAATTGTAACGTATAACATATAATAAAACTTAAACTAAATTTCTGCCTTTTAAAATGGGGAGACCTCAAAAACCGATGGACAAATTTTTTCATTGGCCAATTTCAACTTGTTTGTTAACAATTCAATAAAATGAATAAGTATTAAAATGACTCTAAAACAATCCAAGAAATACAGAAGAACCTAGAAACAACAACAATACATAAAGGAAATAATCTTCTAATATGCTAATCCATGTCAGACCCATCAAAAAGCGCAAAACATTAATAACTTGTCGATCAAATTAATAACATTAAATGTAACCAACATAATTGAGAATGATAATTTGAATTAAGCTAAAACTCAACATGAACTTCACCAAAATGTTACAAGAAAACAAGGAAAATAATCAAATATATTTATCAATCAGACTAATCAACACAAATAGAGAAAGAAAACAGAGCTATAATAGTAAAATAAAATGGACATCATACTTAAATAAAAGATATGAATAGATATGAATCAAACTAACTAGGGATTTTGAATTAAGGTATCAAAATTAAATGGCGATGACATAAGTTTTAATTATTGAGTGTAGGTGACAATTATGTAATTAAGGATTAAGGATTTATGAGACATTTGTGGGAGTTGCCCTCAAGTTTTTAAGTTGACAGTTTGGTCCATTTTATTAAATGAGGGGTAAAAGGGTAAAACCTAATTTAACCAAATTTGGTGGGAACCAAAAATGGAGGGAAGCCAGCGAACCAATAGGGGAAATAAAAGCTTTCCCCCGCCTCCCCGCCGGATTCCTCTTCTTCTACCTCCTCCTCGTCTTTGCCCTCCTCTTCCTCCTCCTCCTCCTTCTTGCTTGCTTTCTTCCTGTTCTCTTCATCTTTTTCTTCTTCCCGTTCGTACATTGTTGGTCTTGGCTGCTATTCCTTGTGCTTCTTCTTCTTATCTTCTTCTTGAATCAGATTTAGCTAATCATTGGACCAGATTTCGTTCGGTATCAATTGACATTACTTCATAAGTGATTGTGTTCACACACCATTATTTGGTAAGTAAGATTAATAGTTCTTAGAATCATTCATCATCATCTGGGTATACCTGCAATTTTTTCAATAATTTGCATCCGCGATTTCAAAAGATGGTTATATCTGTTGCAACAGTTGATTCGTGTTGAATATTTGGTCGGGCTGATTCTTCAGGAGTCCCATTGTTCCAAATATTCTATTCATCCCGGTGTTGCGAAGATGTATCGTTATATGAGACAACACTATTAGTGATCTGTGACATTGTTTTATAGCAAGTGATTTATTTTGTAAGAAAAAAGTCATTGTACTATTATTACTTCACCTATAGAGCAACTTACTATTGTCATTTCAAATACAAAGTCACTCAACTAATACATACGATATTTCTAATAGATATGGCTTGCGTAGAATTTTTTGAATGAGTCATTCTAATAAAAAAAAGCAGGTCAATTTAATGGTTAACTAAAATCAATACCTTTATATTTCTTTAATAATTAAAAATATTTTCTATTTTTTTCTCTTTACTCTTATTTTATATTTAGACTAGGACAATTGACAACTATAGTAAAATCATATAAAAAATTAGATAGAAATAAATGAGCAAAATAGAAGTACCATTATGATAACAGCAAAATTCTAAAACTTCATTTTTGAATGGCTATTAAAAGTAGTAATGTGAAGTTTCCTTTTTCAAACCCTAGAAAATCTACACATGTCCTTGACATTCTTCAACAGCCATTTTCAATCCAAACTGTTGGAGTAACCAGTTGGTTCCGTAGTTTTAGAATTCTGCTGATCCCATCTCCTCCATCATTGCATATAGGAATGACTCATTCTTGTAACACTAAAAACTAAAAAGTATTATCTGTAGAAGTCTTTCTACAACAGTTGTTCCTTGATTTACAAAAGTGGATGAGTAGATAGCAAAAGTAAGCAAAGTTGTATAAATGTACTACTATTACCTATTCCATACAAATTATACAATTCTATCACACACATTCTCAAGTAACAGATTAAACCATAGTGTCGAACATTATAATATGTGCAAGAAATGTTGCGGTGCCATTTGTATTTTACCAGTTACCAAGAATCTCATTTGTAAGAATTTCTATCAGCATGAGTGTCTTTGTAACGCTGGAGCAAGTAGGTCTCGCATTTGATTGGAGGATACCTGATAGAGCAGCAACCAGACAACAACTTCAGTAAGCAATAATACTGAGGACATAAAGGATTTCTAACAAGCAAAAAAAAATCTCATGTTTTTTAAAAACCAATGAAATATGTTTTCAAGACAAATACATGTTAGAAACTTCATCAGATGTAATTTCCCAAAAATGTATGATAGCTTAGTTTTGTGCCACATGTAGGAATATATTACTTGCCTCGGTGGGTTGACTTTTGATTGGCAGGTTGGCAAGCATTCAACAACACAGTCGTGACTTGGCTCCACAAAATATGCAATCTGCACAACATGAAGAAGAGTAAGAGCTAATTTGCTATTCATTGATGCCTCCAGTTAGAACAAGTAAATGCAGCTCTCTAAATCATTATACTCTAATAAATATGTTAAAAAAAAACCTAATCATCTCAGAAAGTGATCGACCAACATTTAATAGATGTACTACAAAACCAAACATGCAAAAATCGTTGTATATGACATAGAAATCTTCTTTCTTTTGGACAAGTTATATCATATATATATAGTGATCATATTTTATTGACAAATCTCCTTCCATTCACTTACATAATTAGAAAAATATATTATATCATAACATTCTAAAGACATTTCTTTCCAGAATCTTCTAAAAGGTTTGATAGTAAAATTGAACAATTCTCTTTAATAATATTTCAATATGAAAGCATCCAAAAACCATTCAAGGGCTTACAGAAAATCTTTCTTGACCATTTCCAAGGACCCGATGCAGTGTTGACCTGAACAGAAGAGCAAAAAGTTAGCTGACAAGAAAAAAGGTACGATTAGCATGATTTTTAGAAACGAAGGATCTTAGTGATATTAGAAAAGATCGCCAAAGAATTTGGGGACGGGGGATTATATACTACTTTTAGAAAAAAGATAGTGAAACCATCATATATTACCTGAAAATACCATTGCTCCAGCGCTCAAGCATATCACCAAGATTCACTACAAAAGCACTGTAAGTAGAATGTCAATCACAATATCCCCCTACTTTCTTCTGTAAACTAATTTGTCCATTAGATAATAGAGGGCAGAAACTTGTATTTCACTTTGTAGATGATTTAGACTTAACTTTTACATTGTTAACAAAAGGCATGCTGTCTTTGTTGGATACTGCATGCAGGAGAAGACATGATTCTAAGCAATATCAAACCTTACAAGTTATAACTTGTGATTTACTTACAAATTAGAGAATAGAACTAAGAAACTTATTATGTCTCACCCTCTCAATGGTGGCACATACTCCCAAATCTGAGGCTCTGCATCCTTATCCTTGCATATCTGAAACAGATTTAAGAGTTCATGCTCCACATCAACAACGAATAAATATATCTAGAAAATTCAAACTACTTTGATGATGTACCTGAAGGCCAGGGACATCATCTGTGGCCAAAAGAGTTATCAGACCATAGTCAGAATGTGCACCAGCTCCAAAAATTCCATTTGATGGATCAGAAAGTTTGCCTAGTTTGACATGAAATCAAAATATCAGTTCACTTCAAATAGAAAAGCATGATGGCTCTAGTGATATTTGCCCATCCTCACCTTCATAATGCAGTAGGCGCAAAGTAGCAATTGGTCTGCCAAGAAACTCTGACCGATCAAAAAAGTCAACATCAAGATCAAGTGCAAGGGCTATGAGCCTTGATACTGCTTTTGTCACCTCACTGATGCAGGTCAAAGAAAGGAAGCAAATGATAGAAAAATGAGAAATGCGGGGGAGGAAACAAACTTGAAGATCTAATGCAATATGCTCATTAACAAGATAATGAAAACTTAGAGAGTATGATTGGAAGACAGTAACTCACAGTGCCTCTTGATGATACTTTTCCATAGTTTCCTTCCATCCAGGCAAGGTACCTTTCAGAATACTAACCAATTTAACTTTTATATGCTTCATAAAATAATGATGTTTGGGAAGGTCATTGTTATTCCTCAGGTAAATGACTAGAAACCCCTCGAAAGTTACCTGCAGTAGGCCACACATTTGACCCATAAAATGGTCTCTGAGATTCAGGATCATCTTCGGGTATTTCAACACCAATGTAATATCCCTCCTTATAGTCACCTAAGGCCCATCAAAAAGCAGCCAACTAAATGAAAAAGTAGCATTTTCCTACTTTTTATTCCAATGCCATACATTTATTGAAGGAAGTGACGACAAATGCAGATATTACAGTGTGAATGCAGCTAACTGCCAGTAAATAGTGTATTACTAACCCATAAAAACTTTGTAATGGGAAGACCTCACACAAGATAGTAAACCATAAAACATTCAATATGACTAAAAAGCATGCATCACTATTCTCATTTTCAGATAATACAGACAAAACTATTGTGTGACCTCTATCTTGACTAATCAATAGGTAGCCTCAGCTAAAGTAACTTTTCACACTGTTCTATGATAAGCTATCTATATTATTTTTGTACTGCGAGAGTAAAGAGATATTAGAGTCTAACCATCCTACACCTATGAGCATTCTCTCTCAGGTAGGTGTCTAGGTGAGACTTGTCATCTTTTGGTTGTAAGTATATCTATTATGGTATTTTTGTGGTTCATCTTAATTAGTTTAATCCTACTGGTAGTGCAGTGAACATTGGGTATATCCCCTCTAACTCTAATCCAACAATAATAAGAACAAGAGAGATGATGGAGACATACCATTTATTTGATTGTCAGGATCCAAATGTTCATCTAGACTAGGAGTGTAGCCCCGATGTTTTTCATTTCTAAGAAGCTTCATCTTCTCTTCCAAAGGAAGATCAAAGAGCTTTTTGCTTTGAGCGAAAACCTCATCCATAAACTCCTGGCTAATACCATGATTGACAACATAGAAAAATCCTGAATCTAAGCAAGCCTGTGACCAATAGCAAACACATATGAGCTAATGGAGCAATAAGATATCTCAATGGAATATAGATGAAGATGAAAGAAAGGAAATGTGACAAAAGAAAGCAGAGATAGTGGTGATTCTATAAAATGTAGTTAATACAGGTCCTATCCTTTGGGGAAAAATTGTCTGAGAGACAAAGTTTGATCATTTACAGTTAGGTAATTTCCTGCTAGGTGGAAAGAAAATAATCTTCATGTTGAAAGGTTTTGACAGGACAACAATGACATGATTAAGAGCACTTCCACTCCGAACATTAGTTAGTTGAAAAGCAAGCAAAGAGCTAGTGAGGTCCGGAATGAAATATCGTATGTAGTGTTGAACAAGTGAGGAACGAGTGACCACAAGCTCCGCTTAAGCGCACCTCCGTGAAGCAGCCTAGCATCACTTTAGATAAGAGCAGAATGGATGACTTAAACTGAAATTAAGTTACGGACAAAAAAGAGGGCTTCAAACTAATTTTTGGTTCCATGTTTTAACAGAAATTTCAATTTGTCCAACAGATTGAATCTCCTCAAAATAGACCATTCGAACATTTCAAGGTATATTTATATAAAAAGAAGGAAACCTAAACTCTCTGTATCTAATTCAGGTGAATTTCACAAGATAGCTCATTCGTTCTCCGCAAACGTTATATGGTAAGTTGTTCTTTTACAGCTGCTACCATCAGCCTCGATAAATAGCCAATAAAGATCACAACGCTTCTTCATCAAACACACACATGAATACATACAAATGCATAATATATATTACTACTTATTCATAAGCAACTAAAGAGAGGAGCTTTTGGTAGTAGGATCATTTTGGGAAGCTCCTCTCTTTTACCTCTTTAAAGTAGTAAATTAGTAGTATCAATAAGTAGTAGATTAGGAGCTTTTGGACCTCACACAGACACAAAATTTTGAAAAAAAATTACTACCACACAAATATATATAATTTATGTTCGATAAAAATTTAAAATTATTTTAATCAACACTACTTAAAATTTACAATGTTAATAATATTTGTAGGTAATTATTATGTAACTTATTTTAGATATAAATGATTTACTGCCACACAAATACACATATATATAATTTTAAATTATTATAATCAACACCACTTAAAATTTTCAATGTTACTAATATTTATAAGTATTCAGTTTTTACTTACATGATTTACTATCATACAAATACATAAATATAACTTATATTTTAGATAAATGACTTACTATCACACAAATATATATAACTTATTTTGGAAAAAAAAATCAAATTATTTTAATCAATACCACTTAAAATTTACAATGTTAATAGTATTTGTAAGTATTCATTTTATACTCAGTGAGATGATTTACAAAAACATCATACAAAAACATATACACAACTTATTTTAGATAAATTTAAATTTATTTAATCGAAACGGCTTAAAAGAATAACTTCGTGAATAAATATTGGACCCATATAAAGCATAGAGTTTTTGCCACTAGTATATATATATATATATATATATATAGATAGAGAGAGATACCTGTTTGAGGAGAGTAACAGAGGTATGAATGTCGGGGCTGGAGAGATCGATACAATGTAAAGCAGAAATGTTTGCAGAAGCAATTCCATCATTCTTCATATCCGTTCCTGCCTTACTATTCATGAAATCAACCATTAGTTTTCTTCTCTTCTTTCCTCGGCTCAACTCCAAATTCACTGATGTGCTTATAGACTTGCCAATGTGATTTTATTTTATACTTAATAATATGATTTTAGAATTTCAAAGTATTATTGCATATCAAGATTTAAGTTACAAAAATCTTTTGATTTTCTTTTTAACACTTACACATAAAATAAAATGGGAAAATAGAATACTTTTGAGAACTCTCTTCTTCCTTCATGTAAACCACCTCAAAGTTCTTCATTTGGATGATTGCACGTCTTGGGTGAATTAAACTGGAGGGAGTTTCAATGTTATTACATCACTTGAAGAAAAATATGGTGAATTAACTGTTGGGGTTCAGGAGATACAAGAATTCACCCAATGTATACAGAATGTTGGAGTCCATGACTTAGGCTTCAAGGGGAGCATGGTGCAATGGTCAGATCAATGAGGATTGTATTTCCAAAAGACCGGAGAGATGTTTGGGCAACCAATTACTTGAGAGTAGATATCCTGGTATTGACATTACTCACTTGATTAGAAGTGCGTCTGAATTAACACTTATTCAAGAAATAACACTCCTATTAAGAATGAAACTTTCCTAGACATAGTGAAGACCAACTGGACATCAGACTTTATGGTCAACCCTTCACACTTTTCCACCACAAGATGAAAAAGGTTAGAGCAGCGCTGACCCAATGCAGTAAGATCACTTTTGGGAACATAGTGCAGGAAATAGAAGCATTGGAGGATGTTATAAGGTGCATGAGGAACAGTTTGAGACACAACCCTCCCCTGACAACTGGGAAAGACTTCATAGAGTTCAAGCTGACCTGAACAAATATTTACATTTGGAGGAACAATTTTGAAAACATAAGGCTGGTATGTAGTGGTTTCAGAAATACGAGATTCTTTCATGCATATGTTCAGGAAAGAAGAAAGAGACAACAGCTCAGAGCAATACAGGATCTGAATGACAATTGATTGGAGACCAGTGAAGAAATAGCTGAGGCGTCAGACTTTCCAAAAACTAGTTCAACAAGAATCAGATAATTTTTAGCTACTAGACCAGGTATGACATTTTGATTTCAAAAAAAGGTACCAGGTATGATCTCTGAGGCTCAGAATAGTGATATTGAAGAAATGCCAACGTATGAGGAGGTGAAGAAGGTGATATTTAGCTTTAATAGAGAAAGTGTTGGGAAAGCAGATGGCTTCACAAGCTTAGTTTATCAAACCTATTGGGAAATCATTGGACAAGACATTCAGATATGGTAAGGGCCTTTCTCTGAGACCAAGATTCATTACACACACTATCTTGGTTCTTATACCAAAGAAGGATCTGATCACTACCTTCTCTGTCATGAGACGAATTAGCCTGAGTAATTTTGTGAATAAAATATTTAATTTTCAGACTGATTAATGAAAGACTAGTAGATGGATTAGAGAATATTATTTCTCTAAATCAAGCTGGATTAGTGAAGGGAAGAAGTATAGCTGAGAATATACTAGTGACACAGGAAATTATCTCAACAAATCAGATTAAGAACCAAGACCACTAATGTGGTTATGAAGTTAGATATGGAAAATACTTATGATAGATTATCATGTTTATGTTTATCCAAGACACTAATGAAGATAGGCTAATTGATAGGGTTTACAAATCATAAGCAATAATTGGTACTCAACAAGGGTTCATCCAATCTTCTAGGGGAGGTTAAAAAGGGGATCCACTATTTCTTACTTTGTTCATCCAAGCAGCAAAAGTACTTACAAGGAATCTCAACACTTTGAACCAGATACCACAATTCATAGGTTATGGCATGCCTAGAAAGAGGCCTGAGATCAATCATGTTTCTTATGCAGATGATATGATCATATTCTCATCAGTTGATCTGTTTTCGCTTAGGCTGATTATGGTTGTACTCAGGAAATATGAAATTAAACTCAGGATAGAAAACTAACAAGGAGAGAGTTATATTTATATGCATCATAATGTCACAGGAGACATCAGTATAATGGTGGAGATCACTACTGGAATATGTAGAAAGAGCTTTCCCTTCACCTACTTATGATGTCCAATCTACTACAGTAGAAAAAGGAAGGAGTTCTATAATGCTACTTTGATTAAAATTATGAACAGATAGCAATCTTGGAAAGGAAAGATGCTCTCTTTTGGAGGAAGGGTTATTTTAATCAAACATGTCCTACAAAGCATGTTGATACATCTACTATCAGGAATGAATCCCCCAGATGGTGTGATAATCAAATGCACAGGATGTATGCTCAGTTCTTTTGGAGTAATACAGTGGGTGGGAAGAGTATAACATTGGTCTGCTTGGCCTCATTTATGCTTACTAGTACAGGAAGAGGGAATGGGATTTAGATCTCTACATGATGTTTCTATGACATTATAATGCAAATTCTGGTGGAAATTTTGCAACAAAACCCACACTGGAGTTCTTATATAAGCAATAAATATTGTATGGAGGAGAATGCAGTCAGAGTTCAATGAAAATATGGATCACAGACATGGATTCGAGAGAACATCATATATGGTGGCATACTAGGAAATACTCAAGTCTGGTATGACAATTGGACAGGATTGGGTGCACTGTACTATGCCACACCAAATATATCTTGTGATGGAAAGAATTCAGAATGTTAATGAGCTGCAGATCAATGAAGAATGGAATAAGGAGAAATTGACATAGCTCGTCTTGTCCTACCTGAGGATATAGTGGAGCACATCACTGAGACCATACAACCACCAAATACTAAAAGGAGATGGACAGGCCATAGTGGCTACTAGACAAAAGAGGGGAATTCTACATGAGCTCAATCTGGGAGTACATCAGACTCAAAGGCCAGAAGATGGAGACCTATTAGAACATGTGGACAAAAGGACTTCCTGTAAAAATCTTATTCTTTATGTGGAGATTTTGGAAGTACAAACTACCACCAGATGATGCTTTCAAGAGGATGAGATATAACATGGTATATACATGCTGGTGTTGCTCAAATCCTAAGGAGGAGACATTCCAGCATCTATTTGCCACATATTTTTCTACTGATAGGACTTGGTTCTACTTTTGCTCTCTTGCAGGTATTAACATAAATGGATTGCAATAACAACAGATTTTAATGAAATAGTGGCAAGCCTCTGTAACAGGCAAGCTAAAATCAAACCTAAGCTTGATGCTATAATCCTATGTGAGCTATGGAAGAGAAGGAATACATTAAAACATGGGGAGAAGAGGTCAGTTGGAAGAGTTATATATACCAATTCAGAAAGCCATCCATTCAACAAATACCACATGATAGGAATGATGTGATCCGTTTGATGGAAAGGTGCAAACCTAAGCTGAAAGTGACTAAAGTAGTTATGGTTTTTGCATCAGAAACGTAGCATATGCTCAAGGCTCAAGCTAAGGAGATTGGGAATGCTACAAATCCAAAATCTAATACACTGGTTCTTCTTCAAGGTAACGTCCTTTGCCAACGATTTCAACTTAAATTCCTTCATATAATCATGAATAGAAATCTTATAAGTACATCAAAAAAAGAGAAAAATATGAGACCAGTGGCTATCCTAGAAGCTATATATCAAGTAACAAACATTTTGGATCATATCATCCAGTCATATTCAATGTTTTTCAGAAAGAATACTGTGGAAACAACTTTGGAAGGAGTAGTCAGAGATGCAAAAAATAAGCAAAGACATGCAGATTTAGAATAATGATAAATCACATAAGAAGAAAAAAAGGATGAAGATACAAATCCATAAGAATAGAATGAATGGATACAGAGATAAGTGAAGATTGAGGGCACATGTAGCAGCGATGTCACAGTCAGATCAATATAGAAAAATAACCAAATCATGGCATCACTAGAATTAATTAACAAACAAAAGGGGAAACCTTACTCCACCATAAACAAGGATCCACGGAGACGGAGACGACAACTCCCAAACTTTACCAAGAAACAAGGCACTAGGTGGCCCCAAAGAATCTCTACACACAAATTATGACAAAATAGTCCCGATAATGTTTTTTCTTTTTTTCTTCTTTTAGCTTTAATATATTTCACTGTATTCTCTTATTACTTTACTTTTACTTTTACTTTTACTACTATATAGAAGAGGCTAGACCACACACCTGGTCGTCAAAATGTCTGCTTCAGCTATGTGCCCTTCCTCATATTTACCTGCTTAGCTTATTGGTTGCAGCATAACATTTCATGCACAAGGTCCCAAGATTGAGCCCAGACAACATCACTTTTTATTTCTATTTTTAATTTACTAATTTAGTGTTAATTAAAAAGGAATATTTTGTATTACGTAAATTCGGATTCATATTTTAGTTATTCCTTCTATCTTACATAAAAATAATTTTAATTTTTAAATGTCATCAAAAATATTTTGTTTTATAAAGTTAAAAATAGTATTATTATTATTTAAGGAAACCTTATTTATATAGGTAAATATTTATATTTAAAAAAACCAAATAAGTACTACTTAATAAGTAATACATTTAATTATTTTATTTCTCTAATCACTTTTTTATTTCAAATGTTAATATTAGATCATTAATATTATTAGTAAAAAAACACATGTCATTGAATTTAAAAAATTAAAAGTACCACAAATAAAACTCTTCAAATTTGATTCATGCCATATAAATTGGGACAGAGAAAATAACATATTATTTACAAATTATGTCAATTTTATAAGTTATGATAATTAAAAACTTAATTTTTTAAGAAAATATATATTAAAAAATTGAGTGGCTCTCCAAATTTGATATGTACCACATAAATTACAACAAAATAAATGATATATGTTGGGCCCGCATATGTATCTCATTCTAAATTAGTATGAGTTTCTTCGGACGACCAAGGGTATTGCGGTCAATGTGACTTTGGTCGTTCAGGATATTTTAGGCATTTCACGTTTTTTCCCCATTCAAAAGACCGACTCTTTACCTGTGTGTGCTGCATCTGTGATGCTACTTTGCTGACTTTCTTCGTTCTTTTGATACTCAAGCTCTCAGTTTCCTTCTCATAGTCCATCTTCACTTGTAATCAGGTGTCTACTTCTTTTGCGGTAATTGTTTTCTCCAATTAATTTCTCTTATTGCACTTGCTTTGTGGGTAAATTTTTAATAGATTCTTACATGAGTATGTTAATGTGACCTTCACATACATATGTACAGACTGATACTCCAACTACTGATTTGGATGATTATTGTTTGGTGCCTCTACTTATTAACTTTCTCATGTATTTTGCTTTAGAAAATCGCTGACCCTAATGGCGTTTTGTTAGTATTATCTTTTGTTACGAACTAATTACAGAATTAGTCCTGTCTTGGAGAAAGTTCTTCTGCTAACTGTTGGTATGTGTCAACTTCTGGTATTTAGTGATTCCTCAAGCCTAAGTTTTTTCCATGAAGAAAAATCAATAATCCTTGCACCACCATCTCCAGACCCCACTTGTGAAATTACACTTGATACATGGTTGTTAGTTGAGGTAATCGTTGATTCTTCGGTAGGAAATTCACTTATTAGCTCTATTATATCTTAATCACAAACTTCATTTCCAAGGAATTGTGTAACTTTGGTTATATTTAGCGAGGAAATCCTTCATTACTTTTTCAGTGTCGATGTTCCTCCATTAGATCCATGTCAAGGATATCTGTCTTGAATCCGACCCCATTTCCCGTTATCTGATGAGGACCTGCTTTTCCACCATTCAGTATATTACTTTCAGTTGGCTCGAGTCCATATAAGCACAACGTTAACTATTTTTGACATAGGATTATTCTCAATTTCTTGACATGGGATTATCTTGGAAGTTTACTGATTCTACCTCGAGGAATCAAGAGTACTACATTAGAGTATATATTTAACTTGACATTAGAATTTTTGGATTTAAGATATTGTCCAACACCAGTATTCCCATGAAAAATATGTCAACATTACCTAGAGTTTCTTCCCATATTTCAGGGCCTATTGTGTCAAAATGATCCTGCTTTCGATATGAAGCAATTGAGAATTTTGTAGTAAAATAAAAGAATACATTAATTAAGTTAGGTTTCTTAAAATTACTTGAGTGTTTGCAGGGTTGTAGAATTGTTGAAGCATGAAAGCATTAGGTGTAGATTCCAAAAGTTCATAAGCCTTCTTAACAGTGCCTCTCATTCCTTAGGTTGGATCGATGAGGATTAAATTGGCTCTAAATGCTCTCATTTTCCCTCTCCTCTCCATACTTGTGTACGAAGTCATTTTCAAAACCATTTTGTAGCCTTTCATTGCTGCCATAAATGCTATACTGATCCCCATATTTCCTGATGTTTGCTCAATCAACGTCCTCTAATTATAAATAATAATCAACAAGCATGTCAGAGATCAAAATAACTGTGTGCTCAATCTATTGCCATTGTTTTAATTTTCAAATGTATTAGATTTTAAGATCAAGCTAATCAATTTTCAAACTACACATAAGTAATTACCTGTGAAAATTTCTCCTTCGTTTCTAACTGGTGCAATACCTTTTACTTTTTTATTTTCTATCATGTTATGAAGATTATACATTTTATTCATGTATGAATATAGGCTTTAGACTGACTGAGTATATAAGTTTATTCTGCATAATTTTTCCATTTACTCATAAGTAGATAATTTTCTTTTGCTTTAGCTGTTTAGTTTACTTTATTGGCCAATTTGCCTTAAAATTATTTGTTTAGTAGCTTTTATACGTCTTTATTTTAGGATATCCCTCATTTTATCTTATGTTTCTGGCTGATGATTGATTCCTTTATATAATTGAGGTTTACAAGTGCTAAGTTAGGTATCAGTGCAGTCCTTTATTGTTGTTGTTTTGTATAAAATAGTTGAGGTTTGATTATTCGAATAAGCTTAGGTTTAATTGGAATTTGGCCAGGAGGAGTGGACAGTTAATCATATCCCGTCTCTTTGATCGGAGTTTGAAGTATGGAGAATCAAACAAATTCTCCATACCATGGACTGTTCTCCAGGCGATTATCAACATTGTACTGCAGAAGAAAGTAGGCCATGAAACATAAGTAAGTGCTGAAAAATTGGTTGATATAAAGAAGGGTCTAAGACCTCAAGATCTTGAGTTAAAATCTTTCTAGAAGATTGATAGTCAATATGAACATTTGGAATGTGGTGGTCTTGGATAGTACAACCGAAATGCTGTCAAATGCAAATCTAGAATCCCTTTTTGCAAAAATTATGGTTTGGAGTTACGCTATGAAGTGTTGCTCCAGGAAGGCCATTTAAAGAGGGATATGCATCTCTGTCAAGTGAAAACACCTTGCTGCTTGCCTAGAAAAAGAAATATTTTAGAAGCAAGTTTGTATTAAATGAACTGGAAATGTTAAATCTATAAGACACTTAGATTTAATTGTATACTTTTACTCCCCATTGTCTCAAACTCTTAGTTATGTTGTTAAGTGTCCGTGTTTGCTTCTTAGCTAGATGCATTATGTCAACTCATATGCATGGTTCATTTGATTTGTTACTTTGCTTCATAAGTGATTTTTATTGAAGAAGAATCTTCATGAGAAATTCTAACGGCTAAACGAAATAGGACACGGATCCGTGCCTTGCATGGGCACACAACATCTAGTAGTCATAGAAGAGGGAGTTTGCACAAAGCAAGCTCCTCCCCGTCAACATGCCTGCTTGGCATAGGGGTAATTTTGATATTTTGTAGGCGTAATTCTGGTATATTGCTATTATTATGCTTAAATAAATTATACTTTATTGCTTCAAAAATTGTACTCTCTCATATTTTGACTTAAAAAATAGCTTGTATGTTTCCTTTTTACCATTTCCTTCAGCCGAAAAAAAGTGTCTGCATATGGGCCCATCCTTATCCCTCTTTTTTCCACATTTCAATTTCCTTTAAATTGATTTTATTTATTTTTTTTCTGTATGAACCTCTTACTTTTGAATTCCAGCTCCATTCCTCTTTTATTAAGTCCCTCACAGCTTCTTCTGGCTCTCATTTTGTCCCACTTTGTTGATTTCATGGTAAATTATTCATTAAAAATGTTAATAATTACATTCCTAAATCCTAATATTTCATTAATAAAAATACAATAAAGGTGAAAATATTGGATATTTAAAAGAACTAATTTTATTTTTAAAAATAAAAAATAATATTTAAAAATCGAAGTTGTATTTGATCATAATTACAAATCATAATTATTTTATATTTTTGATGAAGAATTTAAAGTGAAAAAGTCAAAACAACTTCTGAATTTTTCTTCAGATTCGATCAAAAATTGAATTTCAAAATTTTCTAACCGATTGAAAAAGAAAAGTAAGAAAACAAAGTTAAATGGAAAAATAGTACAAATCACAATAATTAACAACATAAATATTTAAATGACATAAAAATTTGATTAACTCGCGTGCCACATAAATTCAGACAAAGAAAGTAACATATATAATTTAAGAGGACTAAAATAATATTATAAATCACAATAACTAACATATTAAAATTTTAAAAAACATATAAAAAATTTGGTTCACTCTCAAAATTATGTCAATGTCACATAAATTGAGACAAAATGAGTAACATATCTTATTTGAAAATGACATAAAAACTATTACGAATCACAATGTACTTCACCAATATTACGAATATTAAGTTGTAGAGTTATCTTTACAGCTGTCTTGTCAGGTTGGTTGGTGAGATGTGAGATGTACTTCACCAATAGGAAGGGAGGACTAAGTTGTTTGTTTAAGTGGTCAAAACCCTTGTTCGTAACTAATATATATACACAACAATAAACAAACAACATTATTCATTAAAGATGAGAGAAAGCTAGCAAGTCTTTACAAGAACTCAAGCATCAAAGAATGCTGATACGCTCAAATTACACCTCCCTAAAGAAGTATACGTGATCGTTATCAAGTAAAGAACCCAACTTGTAGGTTGGGGTCGATCCCACGAGGAATATGGTTTAGACTTAAACTTAACTCACGATTATATTCGTTTAGTCAACTTATTTCTGAGACAAGTAAGTAAAGGGGGGGGGGGGGTTGTGAAACAAATACTTGATTGTTGTTTAGAGAACAAGTGAGCAAGATTCAAACTTTGTTGTTATCAACACCCTCAACTTAAAT
>JAJOOE010002238.1:0-24036 GCA_036250405.1 Solanum raphanifolium
ATAGTTCATTATCATGTGATAATTGTGTTGATAAACTTGTATTTGAGTTTAGTTCACTCATTGAGGAATCTTGTGACGTTATGAAGGAACCTCAATTTGGTGATACTGATAATAATGTTGATCACTTGAATATGAGGGACTCTTTGAGAATATCTTTTATGGAAGATCGTATTTCTTGTTTTTCTCATAGATATACTATGCTTAAAAATGCTTTGAAATATGATGTGTGTCTTTTTGAGAGTGAACTTACATGTTTTAATTCTCCCATGGTGGTTGATCGTTCCCTCTTTAGGTACACTATCTTGTTTGAAGATGATAAAATCACTCATTATGAAATGCCTAGTGGTGTGAATCATGAGAGTAGTGTAGGATTATGATGAGAAGGAAGGTGGTATGTGTTTTCCCTTTACCTCTACTTCTTTGTGTGTTCCCATTAACTCTTCTTCTTTGTTTGTCCCAATTCTTAATGGTATGACCAATGATTTTGAGCCTATTAGTAGTCATACCTATGGAAACACCTTAGATGAAGTTGATTTGCGAGACATGTTTTTGAAATACCTCTGTAAATATGATGATACTCACGCTTTTGAGTGGAGTATGTTTGTAGAAGATAAGAGTGCTAATCGGACAAAAGGGAGTGTATTTCATGCATATTCATGGATTTCCTTTTCATTTGACCCCTGTAATGAGTAGAATTGCGACACTTGTATAGTAATGCTTAGTTGAGATGACAGTCAGAATTTTGATGAATCTGTTGACACCTTTCCCTATGATGGAAAGTCCTTGTTGAGGGTTTATAATCCACTTGAGAGCCAACATTGTGTATGGGGAAGGGTAGTTTCCTAAACCTCTTTGTTAACTCTTGCTTTGAGTATGATCTTGTTGATTGTGCATCTTATAGAAGTAGGATTTCTTTGTCAAGAGAAGGTGAAGTTTATCTTACATTCGCCATGATGTATTTTTGTGTTCCTTCTTGTAATATAATGAGTGCTAGGATCCTTGAACATAGTGATGATCATTCATATAGGTACACCTTAGATGACCGTGGTGTGCATGATAACATTAACTAATTTTATGTTAATAGTAGTATTAATCGGGCAAATGGGAGTCTCCTTGAGTCGATGCTATGTAATCCCTTCTAATATGACCCCGACTTTGGCCTAAATTGTGATGAGGATTGTAGTAACACGTTCTTTATTTCATATGATTCTTAGTTGGTGTTATTAATTTATCCTATGTGCTTGAATGCGGTTTATTTTGCCGATAAGTTAGGGGAATACTTTTGTACTTGACCCCGCTAATGAATTGGGAATAATATACATTCTTGAAGTTAGCTAGTGCATTGGGTGGAGTCTTAACTTGGGTTAACATTGTTTATGACTTTGCAATAAGGTATGAGGGTGTTCATGTGCTACTTGACTTTAAAGGGGAATTGTGCTTGTTGAAATATGGAATGAATGAGGGTTTACATGTGTGGTTGCCTAAATGTATAGGTTCCTTCGCTCTAACCCTTTGTTAAAGTTTCTTAAGTACCCAAGTATCTCTTGTATTGATGGGTTACAAACCCTTTGTTGATCATTTTGATGCTAGGTTATATGTTAATTTTGTGCATCCTTGGCATGGTGATATAATATTTATTTCTAACTCTAACCATCATGCCATAAGGATCTTCTTATTATTTTCTTTCCCTATGCTTTTACAAATTTTGGATTCAATGACGAATCCTTTTCATGAAGGGGATAATGATGCAACTCAGATTGCCTCAAATCCATTCACTCAAAGCCAAGTTCAGGAACTTTAAAGTATGTAAGGATATTTCACAAAAATGGAGGTCATTGAGCTTGAGTTGATGACAAAGAGTGGATTCCATGCTTTGAATAGTAGATACGCTCACGGAAGGAGCTCCCAATTAAGAAATACCATGTTTGGATAATAGCTTGGAGTATCAGAGATCTAACAAAGCAAGGAAGAATAAGCGAAGAAGTTGTCTCAGTCGGCAAGGTGGAGGTAACTTTGATGACTCACCTAATTGCTTTGGCGAGGGCTTCAAGCTTGCCTAATGTTCTAGGGAGCTACAGAGAAGCTACCACATTCATCGAGCTGGAGGTCACTTTGGCGACTAGCCAAATTTCTTAGAAGAGGGATCCAAGCTCATCTAAAGTTCCATGGAGCTACAGAAAATAGCCAATTCACCAATTGGATCGGTGACTTGTCGAGTCCCTTAGGAGCGAATGACTGAGCTCGCTCTTTTCTCCATTTTGGGCCACTTTTGGGCCTTTTATGTAATAATACCGTAAAATTATAAATAGCTAGTTTGGGTCTTCTTTTTAGGTAGACTATTTTTGAATATGTATGATTGATGAAATGGATATCCTTTGAGAGAGTTGAGAGCTTAGTGAAGCTTCTATTGAACTTTGTTTAGAAATGGGGATATCTTGGAGATTCAATTTCCTTGAGGTCTTCATAAGGGATTCGGTGCTTACTTAGAATTAATAAATTGAGGTCCTTAGGTTTAATATACCTTTAGGTAGCATTTGATTTCCTTTTCTTGTGTCAATATATTTATCTTGATTAGGTGCTTGTTTAGCGATTGGAATTGGACGTTTTTGGATTTAATACATCATTTAGCTGCAATTTTTTCCTTTCCCTGTATCTCTTCTTCTATGTTTCTTTCTTTTCTTTAATTTCCCAATTTCTAAGTGTAATTTATGGTGAGAATTATATCATTGATAAGGGTCCTGAGAGACATTCTGGACTGAAATCGAATTTTACTGTTATATAGAGAGTTATAAAAGACGGTTTAGCCCCTGGATCAAACAATGCATAAACATATAAATGAAAGACTCGTAACATACCAATGACAACATTAGAGGAATCATCCTAGTGTTGGCGAGCCTAGATAACATACAACCTGTTTTGGCACTGAGTGCCACTTGTACAAGACAAGGCACCCTGCTCAATCGGGCGACCTGCTGTCGCTGCTGAAGTAGTAGACTGAGTCTTGTTACCTCCTTGTCCTTACCTGGTAGAAGGGCAATCCTTCAACCTATGACCAGACTAACCACGCCTAAAGTTGCCCTCTCTTCCTATAAGATACTCTCCGCAATGTCTCTAACAACACTTTGGACAAGTTTTAAAAGTTTGGTTACCTAAAGCACTCCCTCTGACTTAGAGCCTAATGCCCCATCTTTCTGATCCTGTCGAAATCTGTAGAATGGAGCACTTACTGATTAAGGTGCTGGGGATGTAGACATTTGCTGAAGTTGTGGGCAATTTCCACTGCCCAACCTCTGCTGCGAGTACTCATAATTCCCTATTCTAGCCTTCTTTTTGTCCTTAGACATTTCCCTAAGCTTATCTCCCTGTACTTGCTAAGCATGAATCATTAATCTGGAGATCTCCATATCCCCTAAAGCATAGCATTCTTGCACTCGGTCTACACTCGATCTTCACCAGATTAGATAACATAAACAACAACTTACTCATATGTGGCCTTGGATAAGCAAGCATGTGTGGAGCATACCTGGAGAGTTGAGTGAACTTCAGCCCATACCTTTGGACCGACATTGAGCCCTACATCAAGTTCATAAAATCCTATGCCTTAGCTTTTCTCAACTCCCTTGGGAAGAACCTGTGAAGAAAAGATCTAGTAAAACAATCCCAAGTCGCAGGAGCTCCATCTGCACCCATGTTGTCTTTCGACTGAGTGAATCAAATATGAACCACATCCTTAAATTGATAGGATACTAGCTCAACACTCTCAGTTCTAGTCACTTGCATTACTCCAAGAATTTTCTTAACCTCATCAATGATGTTCTATCAGTCCTTGAACCCTAGATGCAGCTGATCCACTATTCGTGTTTGCATGAACTGGGCCTAGTGATTGTTCTGATTCGCTACACTCTGAGACAAAAGTTGGGTCACATTCTAAAATTTTACGTTCGTAACCTCATAGTTCGGTACTGGAGGAACTCTGTTAGCATTGCATGCATTAGCATTCCGTGTGTTAGCTCTATAAGGAGGCATGATCCGAAATGCATAGCAACAGATTACAAGGGAGAATTTGAATCAAATCTTTGACGCATGATAAAAATAGCAACCAAAGTGAATTTTTTATTTAAACACTTTGTAGCCTCCCCCTCATTGGTGTGGTGCGCTTCATACTGATGAAAGGTACACTACTTAGTGTGGCTTTCAGACACTCTAGGACTATTGAACCTGATGCTCTGATATAAAGTTTGTCACAACCCGAGGCTACCCCCTATGATGTAACACGGGACCTAGGATCACGAGTGACCCCAAGCTAACCCTAAATTTGGCACATCATAAGCATACTGAAAATAGCTAAGTAAATTAAACTAAGTGGAAGCAAAATCAATCGATATTTAAAGAGGAACAAGCTCAACTAGACTGAATAATAATATAGCATAACATATTGGTTTTAGTTAACACATAAATAACCACATAACATCTTAAGCTAATGCTACTACTATGTCTAAAAAGCCTCTAACCGAGTTGAGTTGTCTGGACATGCCCCCAACTAACTTTAACAAAAATGACAACCGAAAGTAAAGACTAAAATTGAAATCATGTATATTGTCCTCCAATTATGAGGACTCGCCTTTGAAGCTATTGAAGTAGAACTGAGAGTTGATCTAAGCATGATTTGCATGCTAAGTGCCTGAACCTACATCATGAAAGAATGTACAGTAGAGTATGTGTTAGTACATGGAATGTACTGAGCATGCAGGATAAGGATACTAGGCAGAACCATAAATATATAAGCTGAAAAATCCATAACTGAGCAATAATATAATCTAACCAAGGATATATATATGTACTGAAGTATAACTGAAAACTAAACTTATTGCAATGACCAAGTACAAATCATAAAGATAACATGTTGAACTCTACACTGAAGTAACTACTGAAAACTTGGTCAATGCACTTAGAGTCTAACTGTGGGAGCTACTATTAACAAATATAAACCACATGAGCTAAACGTGGAGTCTGATGTATACGCCCCATCAAGAGGACCTAATATAACTTGCCAGGGATATAAAGATATGACGGTGGTGTGATCACTAAAACTGATGCCCGACAGAGGGGACTTATAACCCTATGCGTTCATGTAGTTTTAGGAGTATGCGGCTACACTAAACCCTAGTCCAACTCGGTTCTATGTATACACCAAATTGAATACGTATGAAGCTAAAATTCACTAAATACGGAATAGCTCAAAATAGTGACATGCTAACTGAGAATACAACATTTATATACTAGGAATGTGACTTTCAAAATACGGAGCTTAATATTCTGTTTAACTGACCTAGCAAGTATAATTCATGAACTAAGAAAATTTACACAAACTAGGGTTATATAAGTTTTATACAAGGAATTAAGCAATGTTTTCAAGAAAACATGTCATTTAGAATAGGGATACTATACCAGCTGAAATCAGCACAATTCCTAAGCCTTAACAAACCCTAGGTCTAAACAAGTTAGATGGAATCAAGGAACTGACTGAATTCTAGGGACCTAGTGGTTGAACGAAACCTAGTAGTGAAATCTCACAAACCTGGTGACGAATATTACGGAGAAATGCTTTGGATTTTGGGGCTAAACTTCGAAAAACGCTTCTTCTTTTTCTCAGGAGGGTTGGTAGACTTTTGCCTCTTTTTTTACTCCAAGTTTGGTGATTTTTGGAGAATGAGGGTTTTGGGTATGTTTGACTAGATTATTAGGCTTATACTGATTAAAATGACGTAATTTAGGCATCAAACGGTGTAGTTTAAGGTCCCTAATGCATAAGGAAAGGAAAAAGCAACCCTAACTTAAACCTGACGAAGTGCCACTCACGAGTGGACTGACGGGCCGTCATTTGAACCACTGCCCATGAATTAGGTCGTGGTTCGCAGCCTGACTGTAAGGTCATCACTAAAACGAGGATAATATTTTACTTAGCGCTTGAATTTTAGGAAACTCGACGGGTTTGAAAGAGGATTCAATTATCTTTAATTTGATACGTCATGTGCCACCTAATTAATTTTTTTCTAAATGATATGACCGTTTGAAATTGACCAAAGAGCCATATTTCTCTAAATAGTTGTTGACCCTGACCTACGGCAAAACCTAGGGTCCGTAGATCCAACCACAGACCGTAACGGTTAGCTGTGGGTGAGATCAGAGACCACTGAATCTTGGACCCGAACAATGGGACCCCACCTACAGACAATGGGTCCATCTCTGGATTGTGGACCACGATCGTAGGTCTCATCTTTCCATCCTAACATTCCCTCTAAGTCTGGGACTGATTAATCGAGTGTTTCGACACATTTAGGGATTAATATTCAGAATTTTAGTGTCCTCAATGCCTATTTTATGCTCTGAACTGATGTTTAAATGCTAATTTGCAGCAATAAAGGTAAAAGAGCAAGGCAAGGACATTGCCGGGTAAAAAGGAGCAAAAAATGCTGAAGAAAAGCAAGGTTGATGCTCGCCAAAGCCACTTGGCGAATCGCCGAGTTTCAGATTGCCAAAATTTATAGTAGGCCACCCCATGGACAAAGCCAACTCATCAAGGAAACTAGAGTTCGGCGATGCTTCGAGTGGATCGGCGATGGAGAGTGAGCCTGCCTTAAGTTACAGAGTAATTAGATAAAAGGCAAGACAAAAAGGCGAGAAGAAAGAGCACTTGGCGCAACTCATGGTTCCGATGTTATAAATCTGGGAATGTATAAATGTGATTTAAAAAAAAGGGAGTTCTTAAGTTTTTGAGAGGTCCATATTATCTGATTTTTGGCTTTCTAATACCTAACATTGTTCTTTAACTTTTTTTGGTAAAGATTTATGTTTCATTTGATTTGGAATTCCATTTGTGCATTTTGAAAACTTGTAGATTGTTACCAAAGTTGATGGAAAACATAGTTGGTAAATATGTCTTGCTGTTTATTATGTATGGGTAAAACCCCCATTCTTGGGGGTGTGATTAAGTGTTTGAATGCTTCAATTAGCTTATGGGTGTTAGTATTTACTAATTTTAATGTTAATTTGAAGTGGGTTCAATTGATAGTTGAGAGTTAATTGATGAATAGTAGTTGCAAATGCATTTCTAGCCTAGTATTCTAAGATTGCTTGAGAAAGAGGTTTTAGAGTTAAAACTATTAATTGATGATTGTAGTGATTGGGTTATTATAGAGTTATCTTGAGAAAGTGGTTCTAAATTAAATGTTATCAATCTAGCTTAAATGAGTAGATTAATTGAGGTATTGGGTTGTTTATAATTGTTATGCTTGTTGAGGTTCGGGAAAACTCACTTGATTCGTTATAGTTGATTGAGAAATGGCTATTGCACCTAAATCCTAGACTACCAACTAAGATTCAACAATTTCTAGTAAATAATAACCACCCATTTAGCGAAATTGGCATTCAATTGATCACACTCTGTCACGACCCAGGGGTACACTCTTGATGTAAAACATGGGGTCTAGAACCCTGAAGGACTCCATACAAGCCACTTAGCTCTCATAACATAAGAAATAGAATAAAAAGAGTAAAACAATATTCTAAGTCAAAAACATTTTTATAAAAGTAAAGCGGAAGTCCTTACACTTGTCTCAATATAGCCATCTAATACAACAGAATGAAATTGGGCATAACCCATAATATATTTCAAAAAGAGAAATACAAGAAAAAGGAACTAAAAGAATGAAACTCCATCCTCGAAGCATGAGGACTCACCAAAGCTTGGAAATCTCAAATTCAACCACTAGCCACAAAATTGATGACCCTGTCTATCGGACCCTACATTTGGGGAAATATAGGCAACAATAAGTGTTAGTACAAATCAATGTACCAAGTATGATTGACATGCATAAAACATTAAAATCATGCTAAAACAGACATTTCATTTCATGGCATTCAATTGACCAAGCTAAAACAAGATTTAAGAGAGTTAGAAAACATAGGTCATAAAATAGTGGTCAATGCAAGATAACATCATCTTTAAAACCTTTGAACTCATATGTGATACTTCTTGAAGTAACGTTAGTTCATTATTAATGTGGGGGATTAGCCTTAACCGACATAGAGACCATGTGAGCTATAACAAGATCCCCGGTTTCTCCCTCACTGAAAAAGGGTTGTCCTACTTGCCATGGTAGAACCTTGAACTTCTAGCGTAAGTGGATCCACTAGCTAATGTCTCTTGAGAAAAAAATCCTATGGGCCACATAGGTAAGGGATAAGGAGATTGCTTCTAGAAACCCGACCTCTACCAACGGGAGAGCCTTCATCTCAATATCCTCTCGATGCTAAGCGTAAATCCCACAAAATAGTAATTTCTTACTTGACCTAATTATTCATGGAAAGCCATCCTAGGATAACCAATCTAATATAGTTTCATTAGGATAGCTCTTACACTTTGATTCAATTAGGTGAGAAAGCCTTTCAACCTAAGATTCATTCTATGTAAGAAAACCTTTCACGTATTGCTCTTATGTGTACATGAGAAAATCCTTTCAATAACACATCATGATCATTGGTACTTTACTCTCAAAGCACCTTTAAAACATTTGCATATATTTCATAATTTACCTCTTGAGGTTCAAAACCCACTTTCAATCATCAATACTTAGAAAACATGGGTAAGATATGGATTTCATTATAAATACATGTAAAGCATGCATTACATGCTCAATTTCATAAAACTCTTGCTTTATACTCAAAATCCCACATCTTATGAATCATAACTTTAAAGCATGAGGATTACATGGTTTCATGGGCAAATTATCATAAAATTATAGTATTTCATCAATTCATGCATAAGAGATTATAATTCAATCATTTAAATCAACATTGAAGAGAACCCATGGCAATTGAAGAAAACCCTAACATAATAAGGGAATTCTACCTTTTCAGGTAGAGGAATTATCGAACTCCATGGATGAAAACTATCATACCTTGAATCCAAATGCTAGACATCAATAGAGGAATTGAGAGTTTTAATTGAAACCCTAGGTTGAATCCTTCTACATCTTCAAATTTCTAGAGAGAGAAGTATTTTGGAGAGGAGAATTGATATTCTTTTGTGATTTTGGAAGAATGAAGTGAATGGTTGACTTTGGGGAATAAAAACTTATATAAGGGTCTTACAGAAGGGTAAAATGATGTAGTATAGGAACTAATTAATTAGGAAAACACCAAACTACCCCACAACTAACAATCGACTACCAACCAACGACTTCAAGATTGACGGACCATGGACCGACCAACGGTTTGTCCTGCACTAGCGTCACTAAGTTCAAAGACTTTGGGGCCAACCTACGGACCCCTGGACAACGGATCGTAGACCCACCGACGGTCTAGTCGTGGTTCCTGCCCTAGACAATTTTTTGAGTGGCCAATCCATTGACCACCTACAGTCACTGGTCCAACCCACATGTCATGGATGGCACCTGGAAGCTCTGAGTTTTTCTATGGTGCCCTTTTTTGGATTCGGGGTGTTACAATATCTCCACCTTGGGACCATTCGTCCTCGAATGAGATTCAAGCTGGTTCTACAAGATTATGAGAGGAACTAACAACCCAACCTAAACTGCAACCTCATCGAAATGAATATAACCAAGGAGGAACTATCGACTCCAAGCTAGCACGTTCTAAAAACATCATAAGAGGGGTGAAACTAACTATAATGGACCATCATGCATGCAATGCACATATAAAAGGAGGAAACATCAACTCCAAGCTAAACATACTCGATGCATCATAAGGAAGTAGGAACTAAATCAAGCAACCCAATATGCATGAAATCTAAAAATTACTCATGTTCAAGGCGGAACTACCTTCTTATAGCTAAAAGAAAGCTCAAGACAATCTCATGGAGCTCATATGCAGTTCGTTCTCAAAAAGCATAGTTAAAGCATGTTCATCAATTGATCTCATAAAGTCTATAGGCAATTCATACTCAATGCACAACAAAATGAGGAAAATCAATCATGTTAATTCATTTTCTCTCAAAACAGATGTTTTCATGAACATGCATCACATAAAGAAATCATGGAAACAAATAAAACACATGAATCCAAAACAAAGGACAAACTAAGAGAAACTCATTACCTCAAGCTAGAATAAGAGTAGATGGAAAATTATGAGGATAACGGGACATCATATCGGTCTCCCAAACAACACCCTAAACTAACTAATTCATCCATAATACTTTCAAGGAAGCTATTTCTTTATTTCTCAACATCTTAACTTGCCGGTCTAGAATATCAAGCGGAACTTCCTCATAAGTAAAACTTTAATCAACTCCCAACACTTCTAAGGGGACTATGGATGTCAGATCTCCAACACACTTCTTAAGCATAGAGACATGGAAAACTGGATGCACCAATGCCAACTCATTTGGCAAATCTAGCTCATAAGCAACTTTACCAACACGCCTCAAAATATGATATGGGCCTACATATCGGGGACTAAGCTTACCGTTCTTACAAAACGTCATTATACCCTTCACATCAAACTCTAGATCCCTTCTTCTCACATCGGCATAGGACTTTTGCCGACTTTGAGCCGTTTTCAACTTTTCTATAATAAGTTGAACTTTCTCTATGGCCTCCTTTACCAATTCGGGACCTATTAGGGCAACTTCACCAACCTCAAACCAACCTATAGGAGATCTACACCTCCTACCATATAAGGACTAAAATGGAGCCATATTGGTACTCGAGTGATAGCTATTATTGTAAGCGAACTTAATCAATGGAATATGGTCATCCCAATTACCCTTAAAATCATTCACACAAGCCTTTAACATATCTTCTGGAGTTTGGATTGTACGCTCTGCTTAAACATTTGTTTGGGGATGAAATGTCGTGCTAAGCTTAACCTTAGTGCCAAGACCCTTTTGTAATGATTTCCATAATTGAGAAGTTAATTAGGTACCACGATCATAAATAATGGACAAAGGCAGTCCATGCAACTTTACCATTTCTCTCAAGTACATCTTTGCATAGTCCTCCACCGAATAAGAAACATTGACGAGAAGGAAATTAACTGATTTCTTCATCCGATATAATATCACCCAAATCGAATCACGTTGTCGTCGGGTGCGAGGAAAACCAACTATAAAGTCTATGTTCAAATCTTCCCACTTCCACATAGTAATGCTAATGTCTTGGATAAACCTCTCGGTTTTTTAATGGTCAATCTTCCCTTGTTGGAAATTTGGACACTTAGCCACAAATCCCGCAATGTCCTTCTTCATCCTATTCCACCAATAGACCTCCCGTAAATCACAGTACATATTGGTTGCTCCTAGGTGAATTGAATGTCACGAACTATGGGCTTTTGATAAGATTTGTTCCCTCAAATCATCCACATTTGGAACACATAAATGACCTTGATACCTAAGTACACTATCTCCCCCTTGGGAGAAAAACTCAACAGTTTTCTTAAGCACCGCTTCTTTAAGTTCTACAAAAATTGGATCAAGACCTTCCTTGGCATTCACATCTGCCACAAAATACGATGAGGAACCATTGTGAACCCTAACGCCACCCTTGTTAGAGTACACCAATTGAACAGCTAATCGGGCCAATCTATGAACATGTCGAACCAACTCTTTCTTTACTTGTTCAATATGAGGAACACTACCAATAGATAACCGACTAAGAGCATCCGCTACCACATTAGTTTTACCAGGGTGATAAAGAACACTCATGTCATAATCCTTCAATAACTCAAGCCACATTCTTTGGAGAAGATCTAGATCTTTTTAATTATACACATATTACAAACTATTGTGGTCGGTAAACACATCTACATGTACTCTATAAAATAGTACCTCAAGATATTTAGAGCAAATATGACCGCCACTAATTTGAGGTCGTGAGTAGAATGATTGTTCTCATGAATTTTGAGTTGCCTTGAGGCATAGGTAATAACTTTCCCATTTCTCATAAGCACACACGCAAGCCCAATTCTCGAGGCATCACAATGAACCACAAAACATCCGTCCCTTCCGATAAGGTCAACACCGGAGGATAAGTAAGTCTATTCTTTTTTTCTTAAAAACTCTTTTCACATGCTTCGGACCATATGAACTTAGCCTTCTTTTTTTATTCAAAGCCGTCAAAGGAGAGGCAATAAAAGAGAAATATTTCAAACCTTCTATATTAACCGGATAAAGCCAGGAAACTTCTAATGTCTGAAGAATTTAGAGGTCTAGGCCAACTTTTGACCGCATAAGTCTTCTTAGGATCTAACTCGATACCCTTACTTGAAACAATATTACCAAGGAAAGCTACGGACCTTAACCACAATTCGAATTTTCTAAACTTCGCAAAAAGTTGTTGTTCCATAAGAATTTGCAACACGATCGTCAAATTATCTATATGCTCATCCTTACTCCTTAAGCAATCAAAATATCATCGATGAACACAGTCACAAACATGTCAAGGTATTATGTACACACTCTATTAATCAAATCCATAAAAGTCGTCGGAGCATTAGTCAACCAAAATGACATTACTAAAAACTCATAATGACCATACCAAGTTTGACAAGCTGTCTTCGGAATATTATCATTTTTCACCCTCAATTGGTGATAACCCGATCGAAGATCAATCTTATAGAAATAACATTCTCCTTAAAGTTGGTCAAACAAAAAATCTATCCTTTGGAGAGGATACTTATTCCTAATTGCCACCTTGTTCAATTGTCGGTAGTCGATACACTTACGAAGAGAACAATCCTTCTTTCTAATAAACAAAACTGGAGCACCCAATGAAGAGATACTTCGTCAGATGAAACCCTTACCCAATAGGCCATTCAATTGTTCCTTCATCTCCTTAAGTTCTATCGGAGCCCTATGGTAAGGAGGTATAGAAATAGGTTGCGTATCTCGGAGAAGGTCAATACGGAAGTCTTTTTCTTGCTCAAGATAAATATCGGGTAAGTCATCTAGGAAAACTTCTAAAAACTCATTAACAACGGGGACCGACTTGAGAGTACGAGTTTCAAAATCCATATCCCTCACCCTAACTAGATGGAAAATGCAACCCTTAGAAATCGTCTTTCTAGCTTTAAAATAAGAGAAGAACTTACCCTTAAGCATATAATTTCCGCCCTTCAACTCTAGGATAGGCTCATTCGGGAAATAAAACTTGACTACACGTGTTCTACAATCGATAGAAGCATAACATGTGTGAAGCAAATCAATACCCAAGATAACATCAAAATCTAACATACCAAGCCCTACCAAGTCATCAAGAGTAACTCTATGTGACAAGGAAATGGGCACTTTCTATAGACCCTCTTAGCCATAATTGAATCACCAATAGGAGTAGAGAAAGAAAAAGGTTCTAGCAACACATTCGGAAGAACATCAAATTTCATAGCCACATATGGCGTCACAAAATAAAAGGTAGCACCCGGATCAAGTAAAGCGTAAACATCAAGTTGGAAAATTTTCAACATACCAGTAACCACATCGAGAGAACCCTATTTTTCACCACGAGTCTAATGTGCATAGAATCGGTTTAGCTTAGGAGCATTTGAACCCGCACCACTTGTAGTAGATTTCTTGCCCTCTCTTCCGTTAGCCGAAAGCATTAGGCAATCCCTTATCTTGTGAGTACTCTTACCACAACCAAAGCAACCATCCATGCTGGCTAGGCACTTACTCTCGTGCTTCTTTCCACACTTAGTACAAGTAGACCTAGGTAATAAAGATCGACTACCATTACTTCATTGAGGCTTAGGATTAAACACCTTATCATGGTTGAACTTAGGAGGAGCATTGGAGGAACCTTGACCGGAAAACCTTTGTCGGAATCTAGGACGACCTTGTCCATCGGACCTTGCATGACAAAAATTTCCATCACTGGTCTTAGCCCTTTTTACCTTTCGAAACTTTTCCTTTCTTTTATCCTCCTCAAATTTTTGTGCATGCACCATGAGACAAGAGATTTCCATGTCATTAATGAGCATGACGGTTCGACACTCTTTAACCACTATTTCTGACACACCGGAAACAAATTTACTCATTTTAGCCCTTGAATCGGCAACCATAGTTGGAGCATAATTAGACAATTGAGTGAACTTTAGAGTATATTCCCTCACACTCATAATTCCTTAACAAAGGTTATTGAACTCAAGCACCTTGGCTTCCCTCATCTCAAGGGGAAATAACCTATCAAGAAAAGCGGCCTTAAACTTCTACCAATCAAGAGGACGTACATCTTGCGGTCTCCCTTCTTTCCATTGGTTATACCAAATTTGAGCCACACCTTTTAGTTAATAAGCGGCCAAATCCATCTTTTCCACCGGCGTAAATCTACCTATAATCACAACCTTATAAGCCTCATTAATAACTTTTGAGGATCTTTGTCAAACATAGAACCATGATCTCCGGAGGATTCATCCAAGTGACGTCCCACACTATTGAGGTCGTCGTACCCATATTTCGTTTCACGAGAATCGCAACCTCCGTAATGGCTTGGGCCGTCATGGATTGAGCCAACACTTGAAAGCATCCCTAAACACTGCACTTGACACTTGCTCGGCCAAAGGATCAACTGAAACTTGAGGAGCTTGGGGAGGAGCTATAGCCATGTCTTGTAGAGCATCATATAAGGATTAGGAGAGAGGCCTTATAGAGATGAACTTTATCACATGACTTAAGAGTAATGAAAGAAGTGGAGTTTCCTAATCATCTTGTAGCCTCTCATTCATAAATGTGGCGCACTTTAAAATTATAAATAAGACTCTACTAGACGTGGCTTATGAGACATCCTAGGACCATTCTAAAACATGATCTCTGAGTACCATGTTTGTCTTGACCCAGGGGTACCCCCCTAGATATAACATGGTGTATAAAACCCTGAAGGACTCTATACAAGTAACTTAGCTCTCATAACATAAGAAATAGAACAATAAGAGCAAACCAATAGTCCAAGTCCAAAACATTTTTATAAAATTAAAGTAGAAGTCTAAGACACGTGTCTCAATATAGCCATCTAATACAATAGAATGAAATTGAGACTAGACCATACATCGTCTGGCATGTATGCAAGGACTAATGAAAATTGAATGCATGATATGAGAAAGACCATTTTACTATGTCATTTATTGACCAAATGCTTGATAGGCTTGTGGAGCGTGGATGGTATAGATGTTTAGACGGTTATTCGGGGTACAACAAGATTTCCATTACACCAGAAGATTAAGAGAAGACTACTTTTACATGTCCTTATGGAACTTTTGCTTTCAAAAGAATGTCTTTTGGGTTGTGCAATGCTCCAACAGCATTCCAATGAAGTATGCTTTCTATTTTTACGGATATGGTTGAAGACTCAATGAAGGTAATTATGGATGATTTTTCAGCTGTTCTTGATTCATCTGAAACATGCCTTTTGATCACCTTAGCCAAGTACTACAAAGGTGTGTGGAAACCAATCTTTTTCAACTGGGAGAAGTTTCATTTCATAATGAAAGAGGACATCATTTTGGGGCATAAAATTTTAGGAGAAGGAATGAATGTGGATCAAGCATAAGATGAAGTCATTGCTAAACTACCCCTCCTATTTCGGAAAAAGGTGTCCAGAGTTTTCTCGGCCCTGGCGATTTCTATATGTGGTTTATAAATGATTTTTCCAAAGTAGCTCACCCTTCTTCTAAGTTGCTAGAGAAGGAATCTACCTTCAACTTTGATGACGCTAGCTTAAAAGTTTTTTTGTGCTTGAAAGAAAAACTAATGTCAGCTCCAATCATTATTGCACCCGATTGGAGTATTCCATTCAAACTCATATGTGATCCTAGTGGTGTTGCTTTGGGGGCTGTTCTTTGCCAAAGAAAAGGAAAAATTTTCCACCCGATTTATTATGCAAGTAAGACCTTGAATGTTGCTCAAAATAATTATACCATCATGGAGCAAGAATTTCTAGCGGTGGTGTATGTATTTGAGAAATTTAGAGTGTATTTGTTGAGAACTAAAGTTGTATTGCACACGGATCACGCTTGCATTAAATATTTGATGGCTAAGAAAGATGCAAAGACAAGATTGATTTGGTGGGTGTTGTTGTTACAAAAGTTTGATCTCAAGGTAAATGATCGAAAGGGATGTGAGAAAAAAATGGTGAATAATTTGTCTCGGCTAGAAGCCAATGTTGTTGATCACTGTGAAAGGGACATTGAGGCAGAATTTCCCGGCTAAACAGTGAAGAGGATAACCCATGGCAACTCACCTTGTTACGCTAATTTGGCTAACTATGTAGTGTATGGGATTATACCCAAGGGGCTGAATTTTTATTAACAATTAAGTTCTTGTTCGATGTAAAGAAGTACTTCTGGGACAAACCGTACCTATTTAGAGACTACACGGATCACATAATTAAAAGATGCATGCCGGAGGTGGAAGTAAATGCGATTCTTAATGCATGCCACGCTTCACCGGTTGGGGGACATCATATTGGGGTGCGCACAGCCGCCAAAGTTCTCCAAAGCGGCTACTATTGGCCATAACTATACAAAGATTCTCGTTTTTTCCATCAAAAAATGGATTCAATTCCAAAAAGCAAGGAGGAGTATCAAGAAAACATGAGTTACCTCTTAATCCCATCCGTTTGAAAGCACTTTTAAAAACAAGTTCATCTTTGTAGCATTTGATTATGTTTCAAAATGGGTGGAAGTTATAGCCTTGCCCAACAATGAAGGAAAGAGTGCAGTGTAATTCTTAAAACGCTATGTTTTTGCAAGGTTTGGTACCCCGCGTGCTATTATCAGTGATAGAGGATCTCATTTTTGCAACCGGTTGTTTGTTTTGTTGTTGAGAAAATATGAAGTCAAACATAATGTTGCAACCCCTATCATCCTCCAAAAAGTGGCCAAGTTGAAGTTTCAAAATTGAGAAATCAAGGGAATCTTAGGAAAGTAGTTAATGTAAATCGGACTTACTGGTCTCACACTACTTTCAAAATGCCAATTCCCATGTCACCATGCCAGTTGGTATTTGGAAAATATTTTCACCTTCCAATCGAGCTTGAACATAAGTCATTATGGGTATTGAAGGAGTTGAAATTGAATTGGGGGGATGATTCGAAAAGGAAGAGTTGATAAACTCCATGAATTGGAGGAGTTTAGGTTGAGGGAATATAGAAGTTCAGCCCTTTATCAGGAGAAAATGAAGAAATGGAATGATGCAAAAGTTCCTTCAACGAGTGTTTAAAGTTGGTGATCTTATTTAGCTTTATAATTGTTGTTTCAGACTATTTTGGGGTAAAATCAAATTAAAATGGCCAGGCCCAATTAAAATCACTCGCACGTTCACAAATGAAGCAATTGAGGTTGAAATCAAAGAAGGGTTGGCATTCAAAGAAAATGGGCAACATTTGAAGCTTTACTTTGGAGAATTCCTTGATGTTTTGGTAATTGAAATGGTGTATTTGGAAGATTCATGAGAGCATTTCAACGTCGTTCCATGATGTTAAATAAGGCGCTTCTTGGTAGGCAACCCAACATTTAGTTATTTTTGAATAACATTTGCTGAACGTGTAGGTTCAAATCCCCATTTTTGACATAACAAAAACTAGGTGAGTGCCACGACGAAGCTCACCTTGCCGATTCAGTTGGAAGACACACGTGTTTTGGAAAATTTGGTGATTAAAAAGAATCTTCGGCGCATTATGGAACCAGTCGGCGAGCCCTACTCAGATCGCCTTTTTGCCTAATGTGGCAGACTACCTTTGTCGAAAGTTCGGCGAGCCCATGTTAACTGGCGATTCGCCGAACTATTCGGCATCCCTGACATCTAATTGCCGACTGGGCTAGAACTGAAGAGTCCTCCTACTTTAATCTTTTCATTCAACTATCACTCCTTGCTTATCTTGTTAGCTGAATTCATTATATTTGCATTGAGGACAATGTTAGATTTTTTTTGGCGGTGTAGTATCTTCACACCTACCCTCTTATGTTAGAGTTACTGTGTCTTGGATGCCTATCTTTGTTTGGATTCCTATGCTTGGGGCTGATGGTTTTTAATGTGGTTGTTTTCTTGATATTTGAGTATCGGTTGCGATCAATATCGATGACTTGAATAGTGCTCTTTGTTGAACGATACATTTGTGCAATTCAAATGAGGCAAAATTGAGTTTCATAAGTAATGTGTGAACTCTTAGAATCTCATTGCGACTGGCCGATTGTTGAAATGAATTTTGTGATGATCATTGCACACGAGCTAAAATTGTAGAATCTTGATTTATGATTGTGATGACTGCCATGTGTGGTGAGATTCTCTTAAAATATGTGCTTGGTAATACCTAGAACTTGCCCCATTAGTCCAATCGACTAATGTAGATGAATGATAGAGATGATCTTTGGCAAAAAAAATTGACAGTGAACTAAATTGCTAGTATACCTCTTTGTGGCCACCTTGTGAGAGGGTCAACCTAGATTGGCACCATTTGAGCCTAACCCTTTCTTTCGATAAATTATGAGCACATTTGTTTTTTTTCCCATAACCTAAAACCTTCACGAAGCATTATTAAGTTTGAATAGCAAACGTAGGCCGAAAGCCTGAGTTGGGGGTGTGGTGAAAAAGAAGAAAAGTCAAGAAGGTTGTAAAACCTTTCCCTTGATGGTTTATGTGAAAAAGGTGGAACCCCTCCGTATAATAAAATAGAGAGAAGAAAAGCAAATTAAGAAAAAGATTGAAAAGGATAAAGAACATTTCAATAAAATTTTGCAAATGATAAATGAAATGGGGTATGTAATGAAACATGTTCATAAGATCATAGGGTGGATTGTTAAAATCAAAAAAGTAAAAGAAAGGGAGAAAAAGTGAAAACAGGTCATGCTTCATGAACATGGATGTAAGAAAAAATGACCATACTTTTACCCTCAACCCTTTTACAAGCTTTGAAAGACCTTGCGATCTTGATTGAGATTAATGTCTTGTTGATTGGAAAATATGGGCAAGCCTATGTGTAGAATCATGCATGTGTTTATTTTAGAGAGTGTGAGAGTTACTTTGGATTCCTTAATTTAGAAAATTTGATGTGCTTTCTGTGAAAATGGAATCATTGTTGATTTGAGTGCATTCAAATACTTTTGTTGAGCCTAAATTTGCATTTTAAGCAAGCATTGTGAGCTTGATTTCTATTTGATGATGGCTAGTCACAGTTTGAAACTTGTAGTGCACAATTGAACATTGTATGGGTAGGTTGAACTTTTTGTGCATTCATGTCGTGTCTTGAGTAGCACTATTTGTAGTCTCTCTGTTGAACTAATTTATCTCGTGTTTTACTAGAGGACAAACAAAAGTTTAAGTTTGGGGTGTTGATGAGTCGGGGTTTTCGACTCATTTAGGGCTTAATATTCAGCGTTTTAGTATCGTGAATGCCTATTTCATGCTTTAAACTATTGTTTAAATGCTAATTTGCAGCAATGAAGGCAAAAGAGCAAGGCAAGGACATTACCGAGCAAAAAGGAGCGAAAAAGCTGAAGAAAAGCAAGACTGATGCTCGCCAAAGCCACTCGGCGAATCACCGAGTGGCTCTTCAGCTAGCTAGAAGTTGCAGCATGTCAGCCCATGGACAAAACCTACTCAGCGATGAAACTGGAGTTCGGCGACGTGCCAACTAGATCGGCGATAACGATTGAGCCCGCCTAAAGTTACAGAGTAATTGGTAAATAAGCAAGCCAAAAAGGCGAGAAGAAAGAGAACTTGGCGCATCGCCGAACAGGTCGGCGAGCTTGACCTCGATCGCCTAAATTTACAGCAAAGAAAGGGTAAAAATGCAAGCCAAGAAAGTGATGGAATGAACACTCGGCGCAGTGCCGACCTTGTCGGCGATTCTCGACATATATCGCCGAACTTTTCCAAAGTTGAAAAGTTGGGAACGTATAAATGCCATTTTAAAAAGAAGAAAAGGGAGTTCTGATGTTTTGGAGAGTTCCCACATTGTCTAGTTTTTGGGGTTTTGATCCCTAACACTGTTCTTTGACTTTTTGAGTAGAGATTTAGGGTCTATTTGATTTGGAATTCAATTTGTGCATTTGAAGGGTTGTAGATTGTTACCCAAGTTGATGAAAAATATAGTTGGTAACTTTATCTTACTATATATTATGTGCAGCTAAAACTCCCATTCTTGGGGGTGTGAATATGTAATTGAATGCTTTAATTAGCTTATGGGTGTTAGTATTTACTAATTTTAATGTTGATTTGAAGTGGGTTCAATTGATAATTGCGTATTAATTGATGAAATGTAGTTGCAAATGCAATTCTAGCCTAGTATTCTATGTTTTCTTGAGAAAGAGGTTTTAGAGTTAAAACTATTAATTGATTATTGTAGTGATTGGGTTATTGTAGACTTAGCTTGATAAAGTGGGTCTAAATTCAAACTTACCAATCTAGCTTGAAAAAGTAGACTAATTGAGGTATTGGGTTGTTTATATTTATTATGCTTGTCGAGGTTCAAGAGAACTCGCTTGATTCGTGATAGTTGATTGAGAAATTTCTATTGCACCTAAATCCTAGCCTACCCACTAAGATTCAACAATTTGTAGTATATATTCACAACCCATTTAGCGAAATTGGCATTCAATTGATCACACTCCCAAGAATCCCTCTCTACTTGTTTAGTCCCGATTGTTCGTAGTTGATAATTTTTCACTCTAATCCCCCCATTTGACATTTATTGTCAAGTCCTTTCCATTTTCCTTATTTTTTCAATAATATTTACTTCTACAAACGATTAGAACATTATTTCACTTCGTAATTGAAATCTTTACCGTATCACTCCCTATGGGATCGACCCCAACTTTTTGTTGGATTTATACTTTATTGCGACCACCGACACTTAGAATCGAATGAAGTGTAGTTGAGTGTTTCAGGGACTCACATACGAGACCTACCTACAACTTGTGCATTGAATGACTAACCGTCCTGGTGAACTGTATAAATGTTTTGGGACCTGACATTTTGGAGAATAGGGATTGGCCGACCATAGACCCACCTATGGACCGTCAGTGTCTTCCTTTGGTTCTGGCACCAAGGAAATATGCAATATTTCTATCTTCTGGAATCCGAGTTGTTACACACTAAGTCATAATTTACCCTCTATGTCTAGCAAAATAATGTTATGTGATGCATAATCTTATATTAGATATCTGGAATGAATTGTGCTTATTATATTTCGCTCTAATGTCCCTCAATGATCCTTTTAGTTGTGATAATGTTGTCGATCATAGTAGTTGAGTAATGATAGAAAGAGAAGGTTGATGTTTCTTATGGTGATAGTGATGGTGTGCTTATTGCATCTTAGGTTATTAATGTAAAAAAAAGAATGAGATGAAGATTTACTATAAATAATAGTTAGATGATGATAATTAGTCCATTTCCTAGTAGTATTATGTAAAATTTGGTTGGTAGAAATGATGAGAGAAGGAAAAATTCTTAAGAGGATTAGTTAGTAGGAGTTCATGGAGTGGTTATAGTACTAGGATTGAATGTGTTGTTGATAAAATGTGAATGAATGCAGGATGTATTAGATGTTTCGTGATTGGTGCTCATGGTTGGTTGAATGCGTTTATAAGGAGAACTATTCTTGGGAAGAGATTTTGTATAAAGGTATGTAACATGAATCTTGTAGTTTAGATTAGTGTTAGCATCTAATGAGTAGCACCTTGTGATTTAAAAATAAGGCTTGAACACACTTTGAGCAAGTGATTTAACTTAGACGTTGGTAAGAGTAGTTATATAGTAAGAGTAATTCTTTCCCTTCAATTCTAAGTTTAACCATCATTCAGGCACGACTGATCCCAAGGGGAGATATTTTAGCATCATGAATATTTCTATGTTAAGATGCAAACCATTCTGCATTTGCTAATAAGATTGTACCGAAGGATTCTTAATTTTCCTTATAAGGTCATCTCTTTGAGAAAAGAAAATTTTTTATTTCTAAATGAGTTTATTAGTTCAGAGTTATTTCAGAGAAGTTACCTCTTTTAAGAGGATTGTTTGAGTAATTATCTTAAACTAGAGAAATAATATGTTTTATACATTTCAAGATGATCATATATTTTATTTGGACTAGTATTGAGCACCGATATGCGGATGATATTAGACAATTAAAAATCCTCATAAACAATGTATTTCAAACATAGGTAAAGGATCATATTTTATAGATGAATACTTATTGCTTAGTGGATCCACTTAGTTGAGGTGTTCTATATCCCGATACAATATATAACAGTTTTGGCAGCGTGGGCGAGACGTTATATCATCACGTAGCTTATAGTGATGGTTATCGGTTTGAGAATCTCTCAAGATAGAGTTAAATGTATATTTTTATTATATCACTTAATCTGTTGAGTTTATAGATGAGTAAGTATTTTTAAATGATTTCCCATCTTTATTTTCTTACATTCATTCTAGTATATATATATACCTATTGCAGTCATTTCATTAAGTTATTTGATATTCAGCTATATTACATACCTGTACATTTAATGTACTTGTGTCATTCAACTTGCATATTTTTATGATGCATATACAGTTTCTTAGGATCCTCAAAAAGAATCTTCTGAGATCACTTCATTTGCTCGTCAACTTTTCAGTAAGAATTCTTTTCTTATGAAGGACTCGAATTTTATGAGTTTTTAGCAGGCGTTCTATTGAAGAGTTATGGGTTGTCCAGACATTCATGTTTGTACAATTCATGGGTAACATTAAATTAAGAAATTACAAGTAAATTCACTTTGGATTCAATTTCATTTTGTCAATTTCAAGCACAAAAGTTGTAAAACCCTGAAATCTTGAAAAGTATTCTGTAAAAGTAAAGTGTTTTCTCTCTTAAAACTCTTCAAACACTCTGATATTTCCTATTCTATGTTATCTGATATCTAATTCCTCTCTCCTTTGGGGAATTTATTATTTTTCTGAAATTTGGCTCAAAAGTCCAATAACCGACTCATTCGGCGACATTAGTAAGGCTCACCGAACTAACTCGGCGCATCGCCTGTTGCTCCTCAACTCACCTTTTCATGCCCTGGGATTCACGTGTATTGAATCTTAGTTGTCAAACTCAGTTTGAGTCAGCCTTCTCCACTGGAGTTCACCGACCTGATTTGGTAGAGACAAGTGTTATGCACTATAATTTTTGGTGAGGTCGTGCTCTATTGGTGATCCGCCATTCGTGTTATGTGATCAACAATGTATGACTGAATTTTTTTTTCATTTTGGCCATTCTTTCAAACACCAATCCTCGCCTTGTCCAATTTCCTTCATAACAGCAAATCATCAATATTCTCTTAGAAAAAGACAAAATCAGGCATTGATGATAGTAATTATTGAGCTAAATGGACCTTAAATCAGTGTAAATCTACCACTCATTAACACCCCAACTTAAACTTTTGCTTGTTATCAAGTAAATCAATAACACAATAAACTCAATAAAGGTGTCTACAACAGTACTCAATGAGAGCTAATATTCAAGTGCCATAGCAAGACTACTCTCAATAACATGCTACCCTAAATCATGATAGAAAAGCTTCAGATGATGACTAATTTGTCTCAATGGTAGCTCATGCTCAGATTAGCTTCTAGTTTAAAGCAAGAACATGTTTCAACAAATGCATTCAAGTGCCCTTACATGAAGAACGATTCCAACAAAGGAATTAAACAAATGTGTGAGGAATCAATGCACCTCTCACTCTCTCAAAAGAGAAATATATGAAAGCTTTATCCAATAGGTTTATCCATATTTTCAAATCATCATATAACCTAGTGCATGCAAGATCTCAAGGGTCTGTTAGGCTTGTAATGGGGCTGAGGGTTAAAATATTGTCAATTTGGATTGGTGACATTACCTTTTAAATCATTGTCGCAATCATTATCACCTCTTCTCAAGTTATTTTTCTTGTTTTTCAATTGAGAGCTTAGACTTTGACTCGTCAATCAATTTATTTGCAATCTACTTTATTTCATTTACTCCACTTTTTAATTTTCATTTTTCAAAAGATCTTCATCACAATGAC